>WYDI02032335.1:0-27027 GCA_009867235.2 Psittacus erithacus
GAAGAAGTTCTTTACTGTAAGGGTGGTGAGGCACTGTAATGGGTTGCCCAGGGAAGTTGTGAATGCTCCATCCCTGGCAGTGTTCAAGGTCAGGATGGAGAAATCCTTGGGTGCCATGGTTTAGTGTGAGGTGTCCCTGCCCATGGCAGGGGGCTTGGAACTGGATGGTCTTAAAGTCCTTTCCAACCCAAACTATTCTATGATTCTATGAAAGTGATAGGAAAGGTTGCAGATCCCTCCAGGACTCTGAATTTTCAGGAGGGTATATGTTCAGGAGAAAAAGTAGTGGATTCACTTCTTAATGCATTTCTTAAGTCTTAATTAAGACTTTAGTCTTAATGACTGTTACTCCTTTTGAAAACTCAAATCCTGCTCTCCCCATCAAGCATATGCTAGTGTGAAGTGGAGCTTTTGAGCTTCACTGCTCATCTCTGGGTGCAGAGACACGGGAAAGACATAGACAGAACACAAGAAAAGAGTAGGGAAAGGGGAAATGGATGCTTCAGACTAGGGTGCTTGATGTTCTATTTAGCCATTGGTACCTAATCAGGCATGCAGTTTACATGAAGACAGAGGAAAATGTCAGCCCTATTTGCAACTGGTGAGCATTCCCCTTATGGAATCACAAATGCACAGCAGTGGGAGAGTTAATAGCCTCTCTTAGACCCAGATGTTTGCTAAGAATTGAACAGCTCAGTGTTGGTTGTTCAGTCTCTAGGGTGGATTGCACAATGAAGAAGTGCAAGGTTTCCCTCATCTCCATGTGAAGCATAAAACAAGGACATCCTAAGCTCAAGCTGTAGTGTTGAGATAGGTTGGACTGTTTTTATGAGACCCATAAAAGGTGCATGATCTCCTCTAATGGCACCCAAGAGCTGAGCAAAGAGAATTCCTTCCCTCTAAAATATTCATGCCTACTCTTTCCAGCCAAGATGCAAAGACATAGAGGGAACTCATACACAGACTTCATTGCCCAGCTAATGTTGTGGAGCCACAATGCTGAAGGCAACATCTCCTTCAGTTCAGGCCCATATGGTCTGCTTGCAGTCTGCTCTATAAGCTCCTTAGCTTGTCTCACCTTGTACTAGAAATTCCAGCTGTGCTTACATTTAGCAAAGGCTGACAGCAAATGTTTTTCCTCCAAACTTTGAATGGAAAACAATAAAAAATAGGAAAAGAAAGATCCACACAATCCTATCACCGACAAATCCAAGTAGCTTTGAAGTGAGAACATCTGCTATGCAGAATAAAAGACAAAGAGCTCAGTGATTAGCAGCGAATGCTGGGACTTCTCCATTGAAGGGTTTAGTATTCTTCTGTTTTAATGTACCATTGAAAGATAATATTGCACAAACAAATTTGCTGATTTATTAATAATCTGATTCTTCATTTTGCACCAGGAGGGAAGATGAAAGCCTCGGTTCACACAGACTGATTGCCAACTACCTCTACACTTCCTTACAGAGAGAAATGCATAAAAAAATGAGCTATATGTAGAGTAGGAAAATATTCTTCCTCCTTGAGGGTTCTGATTCATAAAATCATAGAATATAGGATCATAGAATCATAGCATGGTTTGGGTTGGAAGGGACCTCAAAGTCCATCCTGTTCCAACCCTTCTGCCATGGGCAAGGACACCTTTCACTAGTCCTGGTTGCTCAAAGGCCCATCTGGCCTGCCCTTTTGTTCCTCAGTAGCTAGATATCTGAATTACTGAGGTCTGTGACTAAAGAAGGTTCTAATAAGGATTATTTTTAGAGATTTGAATAATCAGATCCTGCCTGATCTTGCTCAGCTCTGAGAATCACAGTCTTGCTGACGCTCATAGAGGAGGGTTCTGGTGGACTGAGTACTCTGTGTTACTGGCAACACTCTCTTTGATCCATTGTCTTCTCTTCTGATTCCTAGTGGAAAGCTGCTTAATAAAATGAGCATTTGGCCTGAGCCTGTTGATTGAGATCACACCTTTATGTGAAGATCAAATGCCACTGTCTGATGGATCACTGATGCAATGGAAAAAAGGATGAAAAAAAGAAAAATTAAATATGCCAGAACAAAACCCCTGCCCTGGGTTCAGCAGTCGCAGCCATTTTTCTCCTCAGTAGCTGGTGCAGTGTGGTGGTTTTGACTTTAGTCTGAGAACAACACTGGTAGCACTGTGACGTTTTAGTTGTTGCTCAGTTGCACTTACCCTGATCGAGGACTTTTCAGTCTCATGCTCTGCCAGTGAGGAGGGGCTCAAGAAGCTGGGAGGAAGCAGAGACAGGACGCCTAACCCAAACTAGCCAAAGGGGCATTCCATACCACAGCATGTTATGCTCAGTATAGAAACTGAGGGGAGTTATCCAGAAGGCCCAAATAGCTGCTTGGGTTGAGTTGGGTATCAGTGGTGGGTGGTGAGGGGTTGTATTGTGCATCACTTTATTGTATTGTGCATCACTTTATTGTATTGTGCATCAATGTGTTTATTGTTTTCTTTTCCTTTTCCACTTTTAGTTTTATATTCTTCCCTTGTTATTTCCCTTATCATTAGTATTATTGGTGGTGGTAGTTGTAGATTTGTACTGTACCTTATAAACCGTTCTAAGAACTGTTACTGGACTGTTCTTATCTCAATCCATGGGATATACATTCTTTCGATTCTCCTCTCCATTCCTCTGGGAACAAGGCAGGGAAGAAGGGAAGGAGTCAGTGAGCAGCGTGGTTCTGAGTTACTGTCTGGGCTTAAATCACGACAAACCCCAAAGATCCAACCAACCAACCAGCCAAACAAAAAAGGAAATGAAAAGAAGGACACAAAGGAGAGATGAGTCCCTGACAAATCCCCCCCAGCTCTAGTTGGTGCCAATTTGACATGAGCTGTGCCTAATGGAGGGTCATAATTTCAGACAGAATATCTAGAAGTGAAAGAAGAAACACAAAATCAACATGAGTGAGTTTTGCAGATCCACTGCTAGTGGAAAAATAGCTGAGGAGTAACGCATTGTGTTGCGGGAAGCCTCAGATACATTTATGCCTCTCCTTCCCCTTTCTGTATGTCTCCTAGATCAGACTAACCTCTTCTGCATTAACACTGGGAACAGCTTGGGAACATAGTTTACATTTGCTGCCATTAAAGTAATCGGTCTGTGGGTAAACTCACAAATGGATTGGGAATGGAGGGGCAAAAAAGGACACACGACTGGGAAATGAATTTGCACCTGAGACTGAGCAACAAGAAAAGTTGTCTTGGAGCTGCTCATTAGGCAAGCTGATGACAAAGTGAAAATAACAGGAATGTAGGTTTTCAGGCAGCTTTCTAACCAAGGTACTCAAACATCCATTTCCATCTGCCCAGGATGAGCAACTTTGCATGAATTAGTCTCGTGTGCACCATATGTCTATTTATTCCCATCTTTATCCTCTTTACAAAGCTGTTTGAAGAAAGCAGACCAAGTTAGTGCTTTAGAGGCTCAGCAAGATCAGTGCCTGCAACAGAAAAGCAACATGCTAAAAAGCACCCCAACAATCCTCCTGAAACACAAGAAAGACAAAACAGAAGCCCTGTCTAATCACTTGCAAGAGAACAAGCTGAATTTATCTCCAAATTAGACACTTCCACTGGTAAATACAATAGCAGCAAAGCAGGAAATAATTAATAGCCAATATTCCCTTTAACTGAGTTTCAATAGCAGTTAGAAATGCATCAATTATTACCACACATAACAACATAAAACATAATAAGAAGGGCTGGGTAAACCAGGTCATTTGGTCCTAAGTGTGCAGGCCTGAAGGCAGGAACATCTGTCTCTGAGTTATTCAAAAGGATGCTTGTCTGCTCTTTCTTGAAGCTTTCTGTTCCCAGCTGGCATTTGGCACAGGGACTGCAGACTACTCTTGTAATCAGGACGGTTGTTAGGAGGGAGTTTTTAGGCATCTAACTGAAAGTTACACAGAGTAAAAATAAGCTGTGGGTAAAGAAAGAAAGGGAGGTGATGGCAATGATTTCAAAGTGAAAGGTCCTCAGAGAGCTGAGATCTGGTCTCTTACAGGTTTAAATGTGAATTTTATGCTATGAGAAGAAATGAGCTGGAAGCAGATGTCTCCTGGCTACATGGAAACCAGGTATAAAATCATAGAAACATAGAATGGTTTGGGGTGGGATGGGGTGTTCACAGCTTCTTTGGGCAACCTGTGCCAGGGCCTCAGCACCCTCACAGTAAAGAACTTCTTCCTCATATCCAACCTGAACTAATAATATATGATAATAATAGGTAGTATTTAGTCTTTGCATTTTGTTGCTCCATCCCTGGCAGCGCTCAAGGCCAGGTTGGACAGAGCCTTGGGCAACATGGTCTTGTGCGAGGTGTCCCTGCCCACGGCAGTGGGATAGGAACTGGGTGATCTTAAGGTCCTTTCCAATTCTAACTATTCTGTGATTCTATGAGTAAATTTTGTAAGAAACAGATGAGTATCAAAACTTGCACTTATAGTAGACAAAGTAAAACATGGTCAGTCAGCTGGCAACATAGAATCATAGAATGGAACTGGATGGCCTTAAGGTCCTTTCCAACCCAAACTATTCTATGATTCTATGATTGGCTATTGACAAGTTCTGAGATTAGTCATTCCATCAGCTCTTAATTGATTTGATATTTTATTGCTCATTAAAATATGAAAAAAAAAAGCCAGACTGTTGGAAATAAACTGAATCCTTTAGAAAAATATTACATTGATGCAGTTACCACTATCACAGATCTTGTTATCTCATCAGAAACATAATCAGGTTGGCTTGACAAGGACCTCTTCCATAAAGTGCATTGACTGACATTAATTGTATTCTGACCCTCTGAATTGATTGCATCTTTTATCAGTGTGTTCACTGTTATGTATGGAATTGATGTTCAGCGCTACCAGTTGATAATTACCATCACCAGCTGGTAATTACCACCTCATTTCTTCTGTCCCACATGACAGCAATTTTGGACTTGATAGATCCTCTTGCTTGAATTGTGGTATTCTGATGAGCTTCAGAAACTGTAGGAAGCTTTTGGAAACCATTACAAAGTTTTACTAACATCCAAGGAAGATTTTCATTTGCACTGATTGCAGCATCATCTTTTGTTCCAAAACATCGTCTGGAAAAGAGGTTGTCACACAGAAACTGTGATTGTCACAGACATTGCAAAAGTGGAGATGAGAACCCCAAGGAACCAGATTCTAAGAATTTGGAGGGAATGGGAAGGGGAACAGGACACTTCAGTTTTCCTTGTAAATAGGCTGTAGATGCAAAAGTATATCTGAGGGTCAGAACAGAGTACGTTGAAAGGTTTGGGCTTTCCTCTGCTCTCTGTCTGGGTGAGAAACGAGGTGGCTGAAAAACAAAAACCTTGATGGAGAGGAGGAAGTGCTGAGCTCCTACGTAGACATTCCGGCCTGATTCCATGAAAGGCAAGATCTAGCTGACTGAAGTATTTTTCTTCTTTCTTACATACAAGAAAAGATCTTCCTTTGGGATTCCCTGGATAATCCTCAAGGATAGAGGTTGGATGTTTGTATTTGTCTGTTCTGGACTGCTAGAGGTTCACGACAACCACAGTATGGGCACTCTGTGAGATGACTGCTGCTGTGCTTTGCCCAGAGAAGGATGCATAAGCGTGTTTGCATATGTATACAATATGACTTCTCTCCAGGGGTAATATGTTTACTACAGATCATGTAGTAGGCTCCAAGCCCCATCCAGCCTGGCCTTGAACACTGCAGCCATAGCTTCTCTGGGCACCCTGTGCCAGTGCCTCAGCACCCTCACAGTAAAGAACTTCTTCCTTATATCCAGCCTGAACTTCCCCTGTTTCAGTTTGAACCCATCACCCCTTGTGCTATCGCTACAGAGGGATGAAGTCAACACAAACTGTGCTGGCTCTTTACGCAACTGCAGCACGTTCAGGCAGCAATGAAAGCCCTTGCTTACTACTTACTTACGTGCTTGTCATTTACTGTACACATGCTGCTTACAGCATAGATGCAGATGCCTGAATCATACCCACAGAAACACATGAGCAAACCCACTTGCTGCCTACTGCACTTGGGCACGGAGGGCCCTTGGCAGGCACGGCCATCCATGTCTCTGCTGCTCGTCACACACATATACCTCATTCCCTACACAGACACGTGTGCAGGCTTGTACATCCCCCTCACAGGCTGGAACAAGCCATGCTGGCTTACAGCACTCACACATACGCAGACACTTGGTGCTTGTGGCATGCTCACAGCCTCTTATACATAGAAATACCCCCATTTCCTCAAAGCATCCACATCTTTCCTTAAACCCGTACACTGGACTTGGATGCACACTGATGCAGGTCTCTGAGCACTCTCCTTTTCTATGTATGGCTGTATGCATGCACATGATTTATCATGTGCACACACATAGGGCTTGTAATATACATGCAGCTCCTTGAATATGTGCAGGCAACCACCACTTAGCATCCTTATGTTTCAGCCCTATAGTGTTTTTTTTTTACCCCCAAAGCTGATTTTGCTCTTCTTTTTGCCTGCAATATATTTTAAATATAGGCACTACATTAATTTTTGAAGGAGCATTAACTCTACCCACAAACCTTGCCTGGTTCTGTGTACAGTAGCACACACACGATGCATATACAGATCACCCAAAATATGCTCTCTAGGCATCTGCACACAATACACCACACATCCCAGTGCAAACGTAGGCACATAGGCGAAGAGAAATCAATTTTCTGGTGCTTTCCTGTGGTGCCTCTCACCCCCTCAGCTTAATTAAACAGCAAAAAGCCATGTTTCATATCTCATCAAGCAGCCTAAGGACAGAGACACTGAACTTCCACTCCCCACGTCTCCATCCTGAAGGTCAGAGAGGTCTGGAGGTGACATCCTGCTTTGGATGCATGTGGTCTCTAAGCACCCAGATGAACAATATTGCCTGCTCCTCTTTAGATATCTGTAATTCTCTTCCTTTTTCTCTGGAAATGTTTGCTCTGTGTTTCTTAAACTGATTGTTTTTCCCTCTGTCACGCTGTAGGTACAGATACAGGTTGCTTTTCATCCAACCTGCTGCATCCCTTCTTGGTTTCTAGCATCCCTAACATATGTTACTATCAAGGGTGTCAGGAGGTGTGCAAAGGTCTGACAACCTTCTTCTTGCCATAGTGTTCCTATCAATTTTCTGACTTCAGAGACTCAAAAGCAGCAACAATAAAAGACCTTTTCAACTGCTGCTGTAACAAAAGCATGGAAATCTATTTTCCTGCTGGCTTGCGAAGCAGGGGAGGGAGGATGCAGCCCAGCAGGTAGTGAGGAAGGAAGAGTGTCTTCCAGGGGCAAAGCACAGCTAGAGCTAAATGTGTCTCTCTGCTCAGCACTGAGTTCTGTGATCATGTGCAAATCTGGACTTGTCTGGAGGAGTGCTGAGCACAGAGCATAGCTCAACACTCACTTAAGCCCTCTACTATGGTGTACCTGAGAACTCCATCCCCACTTCCAGATGTCCTTCACTTATCTATTCCTGTGCAATTGGCTGTGTCCATGCAGGTAAATCAAATTAGCCAGAACTCATGGCTTGACTTGAAGATAAGAGAGACATCATTACTCCATCCACATGATGGTAACCTCCTTACCATCCACTCTTGGAATATAAGGTGGTTTTTCCCATTCTGCTTATTCCCTGGACCACAATCAGGTGTTGTCTGCAGAAGCGTTTGTGGCCAGGAGTGTGTAAAGGAGCAAGCTGACACTTTATCAATGTAGATGGATGCAGGACAAAGCATGAAGCATTTATCCATGTATTTCAGCATGCTACAAAAGAATGAGCCTTTCAATGAGCAGAAAGTCAATAATAGGGATAGAAAGCATGTTAGTTGTAACACTCAAAGATGTAAGGTCATTTTAAGCCTTGCTCTCATCTTGCAGATGAGGATCAGATAGTAGAGGCCAATTTGGTGGCCACAGACCTAGTAGCAATGCATGTTATTGCATGCAGGGTGATGGGATGGCTTGACATAAAGCATGTTGAAGATCTCAATGAGTAGCAGCTAGAGGACAAGGCTGGTAGCGGGGTCCATATGTACACACCTTCCTTTCTCTCCTTTGTCACTCACACAGCCTCTGGTGTCCCCAGATCCTATGCAAGAGGGATGTTGCCCAGCTGCCATGATGCACTGGAGATGCCTGCAACAGGTTTGACAGTGGGGGTAAGAAGGACGCATTGTTGGTATAGAGCATAGAAAATTTGTCACGTCTGCCTTAGCCTGGATAAGAATCATCTTTTGAGATATGAGTCTAATTTTCATAGGTCGCTATTTTGCTGACCACTGGAGCTGGCTGAAGGCAATTTGACCTTCTGTGTGGCTGATAAATTTCTCTCTGCTATCACTCTGAATGTGCTAAGTAATACCACATGACAGTGCTCACCAATGAAGGACAATTCAGCAGAGTCTGGATACCATGGGAGAAGACAGGGTCTGGTTACACCTCACTTAGCCCTGGTATGAGGAAAAGTGCATCATTTGTACCAAAACACATCATACAGTACCAAAGGAAGAGCCAAACAAGCAGGCAGCCTAAGGCCAAAATGTGCAATCAGATGGGAGGACAATGTAGAGGGGAATGAGAGAGAGGAAGAGCGAAGGATCAGTCATTTTTGGAGAGATATGGAAAAGCAAGAGAAGGATTGTAAAGAAACCTTATCTCGTTCCTGCCTGTTCTCCCAGTGCCGTTGGGATTATGCAAATGAATCATTCAAGTAGATTTCCCTGGTAATTAAAAACTCTGCTCTTTTTAATTAAACTTTCCCTTCAGACTGAGATTTTATGTTGGTTTTTTTTTTGTTCCCCTCAAGAAACTAATCTTTACACGGCTTTGTCCCCCTCCCCTTCTCTCTGCTGCTTTTTTCTATCCATCTCGTCTCCTTCAGAGTTGTCAAAGCCCATCACAAACTGACTTGAATTGAGTTAAATGAGGACTTGCTAGAGAAAGCGAGAGGGGAACATTGAATCTAGGGGAGCATGGAGGAGGCAGACTTCAGAGTGTGGGGGCTTGTGAGCAGGAGTGAAATGAAGAGATGAGAGGAACCCCAAAGAAAGGTAGGATGGGGAAAAACAAATGCAAGTTTGAACGTTTCTAGCTCTTGAGATTTGGACGGTTGGATGTTTGCAAACAGATATAATGAGTAGCATATCTGAAATGAACTCTAGGTGTTTGAACAACTGTGGGTCATGAGAAATTGGCACGGTTAAACTAGATGAACAGTTAACTGCATTCCATCACTTCACAGTCGTATTTAGATGCATCATTCACAGCAGCTAATGGAGACAAGGCCTGCATCAGATAGACTCAAACTTAATGTATGTGTTTCCTCCTTTATCGATTTTCTTAGCTTCAGGGATGGTGTTTCAGTGTAGGATGTTGGTACCTGTGTTGTGTCACTATCCCTGCTGTGTCCCATCCTTTCTGAGGCACTTTTTCTCTTTCCCTTTTCCAGAGCAGACCCTTGGGAAGCTGGAAGGGTGGAGAAAGAAATGAAAAGAACATAAATAAACCCCAGTGCTTCCACCTGCTGATTTCTAGGACTTTACTAAGCAGTGGCCAAAGGAAAAGTGATTACCCACCTGAGCCCTGCTAGCCCTGGAAGGCTCAGGACCGTCTGCCTGCCCAGTGTCGCTTGCTGCGTGAAGAACTGATCACAACTGACCCACCTTTCTTCTCTGACCTGGTTTTGGTGCCCTGAGAGTCTGTAGAAACTCAGAGAAGAACCTCTGTGACCATGTCAACAGAGGTCTTGAGCACATAGCCATTTCCCCAGCTTGGTACCAAAGATTGCCATACTTTATGATTTCCAGGGAAGAGAGCTTCCCTAGGCAATCTCAGAGCCTTCCCTTAATCAGTGATGGGTCAGCTTTGACCAAGCTGAGATAATTCTGTAGGGAATAAATTCACACTTCATAAAAAGATTATTAAGTGTATTTGCTACCAGGAATCATCCACGCCCCATGTGGATCTCATAGATTATAGCCATGATATACCTTGTCAAAAGCCTGGCTTTATGAAGACATCTTACTTTGCAGCCTATGGTGTTGGAATTCAGAGCCACATTTTGCCACCGGCTCCTTGTACCTCTGTGAGCAATTTAGATGCAGGGGTGGTGGGAAGAGGAGTCATCTAATTTGGATGTCCTCATTTGAGCAAGTCAATCTGCACAATCAGTGAAGAGGAATTCAGTAGGCAGTAGTGTTCAGAGTTTGGTGTATCTCAGCCTGAATTTGATTCCTGCCTTTAGTAGATGAATCACATATTAAATTTCGCTGACACTTGCTTGCAAATCCTTTGCCTATAAGAAGACAGCTGGTTCTGGTGAAGACGTGGGCTTTGTAGACACTTGAGCTCAGGTGAGGTAAACTCAATTATTAATCAAACCAAGTGGGCTCTTTATAATTCTATGCATGGAGAAATAAGTGTGCCTCCAGAAGGAGGGAATAGTTACCCTCTGTCGCAGATGGAGTGATGCACTTCACTTGTAAGATTGAAGTGGTAATGTGTTTATTGATATAAACCAGTGATTTAACAGAGTTTGATAGAAATGTGACAGTGGTTTAAGAAGGTTTGATGGCAAGTAAAATACACTCAAGTAATACACTGACGTGTTTACTACATAGAGGACAGGGTCAGACAGAACTACCAGCAAAAGGCTCCTCTTGGGTCCTGATGTTCAGAAAGGATCCCGTTGCATTCTAAACTCCTCAGAGAGGAGTCTAAGTGCAGCTGGATCCAGACTTAGTCCCAGACTTGGCCAATTGTTTATGTCTAAAGGATTATATGTGCACAATCAATCCTTTACATCTATTAGCTGTGATTTCAAAGTTTAGCATGTTTATTAATCATATTGCCAAGGATCTGTTGTGGAAAGGAATTTCTCAGCCTCGAAGAGTAATCTGAAGACGCATCTCAACTGAAGAGGAGATCCTACCACGCAGTCTGCTGCCGTGCAGGAGAGCTGAATGTGCCCTGGGCTGTCCACTATTTATAGAGTGAGATAATTGAGTCATAGTTGCATTTGCATATCAACTACAGGAGTTAGTTTGTTTCTGACTTGATTTGAGTTGGATCTTCACAAGTACTATGGTTGGTGTTTGTGTGCATGAACACCTTGCTCCGATTAGCCCTTGTCTATTGTGTTAGTATCTCTGTCCCCTGAATCCACTTTTGAGCCTGATTCAGCTATCACAACCCAGACACATCCGTTATCACCACTACTGGTGGTTATCTCTAGAGCAGAGTTAAGGGAAATAAAGGTCAGGCTGGGGAGCACATCACCACATCCTCCAGCCTCAGGATCTGGAGATTCCTGCTCTTCCCCACCATAACAGAGAGCCCAGGTGATAGATTTGCCTGGACTCCTGTTTGGTTGGTTTTTGTTTGTTTGGCTTCTTTTGTCAGCTGAGACAAAGAGAAGAATTCCACCTGAAATCAAACTTCCCACATGCTGCATCTTGCTATGGATTTCTGTTTGTCCCCATGACTGCAAAACAGCATTCAGGGAGCTGGGTAAATACACTGCTGACTAACCCACACTGAGCCCTGAATGGCCACCATTCAGCTTGGTATATAATCACTCTCTACACAGATTGCTGAAGCACAGGAGACCTCCATAAATCTTTCTGCACCCTTGATAGGCAGCACATAGGGCAGGTTGGGGTCCTGGATGGTTGCTGACTCAAGGCAAGACCCGGAACAAGGAAAGACCTTGCTGCAGATGTACTGAGCTCTGCTCTCCTCTTGGAAATTACAGCCTCTCACCAGTGCAGAAGGAAGATCTATTGGTGACTAACCAGAGCCAAATAACCCCTAAGGAAAACACAGTGCTTCAGTCTACTGCCTCTTTAAATCTACATCCTCTTCCCATCACAGGGAGGTATTTTTAGCCTGGATGCTTTATCTTCCCAACACAAAGGCTCCTGTTTTTAAGTGCTAAACATTCTTCAAAGTTGTTTTCTGTATTTTTTTGTGAGGAATTTTTCTTTTTTTAATTTATATTTTTTTAAAGCAATGCCTCACACATGTACATGACTTACATCAGTGTGTGTGTAAATGTACACAGACATGATGTGAAGTGGCAGACAAAATAAGTCCAGAGGAGGTGAATCTTCACAAAGTTGATGATGCTTTATTTGGCAGTCATTAGCCACAGTTATTACACACATGTGGAACATACCACATGCAAGGAATCAGAAGCAGTGCCCTGTGAGTAAAATGTTTCTAAGGATCAATACTGAACTGTTCACTATTTCTTTTTGTCCAACCCTATTTAAGGCACATGCAATGACCATGTAGAGGCAAACACGACTCCCTGCCCTACACCTCCCTGGTTCCTTTCCTCCGTGTGCAGATTAAATCAACAAGATGATGCCTCCAGAAGGAGACATTAACAGCTATTTTATCATACTTGCAACATGCTCAGTCTCATAGCAAGTCAGTTTTGGTGCAGCATAGCATCTAGCACAGATATACAGATGTTTCTTGTGCTCACTGATCTGAGGTCTCCCAGGTGCATTGGCAGCACAGCTGTGGTATAGGATGCATTACAGAATGATAGAATGAGAGAATGGTTTGGGTTGGAAAGGACTTCATGGATCATCTAATTCTAAACCCTTGCCATGGGCAGGGACACCTTCCATTAGATCAGGTTGCTCTCATCAACCAGTTTATAAAAGTTTGGAGTTACCACATGTAAGAAGCTGAAGGGAAGAGGTTGGAAGTTAGAGTGAGATTGTATTCTTTTTGATGTGGTGCAGAAATTCTTCAGCAGACTTCAGGAAGAAAAGAAATTCTGCTCAAGCTTGAGTCAAACAATTGAAAGAACACAATTTTCAGCAACAAATGTCAGGCATTGAAAATTTCTTTACAATGCTGAAAAGGACGGAATGTTCCAGCGGCTCATCTGAAATTGCCTGTTTCAAATTTATCCCTTTCTTTTATCTGAAAAAATATATTTGAAGTGTTGAAAACAATAAAAAAAAGCCAAACCCCACCACAAAACCAAAAACCCAACAAAAAACATAAACTTCCAAAAGCAAACCAGTCTGTTTTGATGCCCCTGAAACAAACTTCTATTCAGCCAAAGTTTTCTGTTCCGATGTCTTTGTTTGAAGTTAGCAGCATTTCAGGGGATATTCAACTTCAGCATTGAAAAATACAGTAAGTGCTGGAATTTCCTGTGAATCTGAAAATTTGTCCATAGAATCATAGAATGATTTGGGTTGGAAAAGACCTTAAGATCATCCAGTTCCAACTCCCTGCCATGGGCAGGAATACCTCACACTAGACCATGTCACCCAAGGCTCTGTCCAACCCGGCCTTGAACATGGCCTGGGATGGAGCATTCGCCACTTCTCTGGGCAGCCTGTTCCAGCACCTCACCACCCTCACACTATCGCTTCCCAGCTGCTCCTTTTACTTCCATCCACATCAGCATGGAAATAGATTTCTTCTTTTGAACCAAGTCACTTTGGGTTGATTTCTGATGATCCCACATTGCCATCCTGAGCCCAGACGCCATCCTGAGCCCAGACACCAAGAAAAATGCTTCCCCTTTCTTCCTGTTCCCTCGTCCTCCATGATTAAGTCTTGTACTTTATGTTCCCTGGTATGTGCCTGCTACCTTCATGAGAAATTAACTGGCATAATTTATTCATTTACATTTAGATGTTACACTGTAGACAGGAGGGGTTGACAAATGGGTTCACACAGGCTGGTTAAATGCAGCACAGCAATAGGCAAGGCTCAGATAAAGCTATTTTGCCAAGGGATGAGAAAGGATGAAATCAAAGAGAGAAATCTTCAAAAAGAGCAGAAACCCCTGTTCAAGTGTCTGCCCATGCCAGAAAATAACAAAATAACTTATTTTTCATGCAAAGTAGACAGAAAGTAGTTTTTCCATCAACTTTTTGCCAAGAACGGGTATCCCCTGTGGGAGCAACTCACGGCACTGACACTTATAAAGTGGTGAATGTAATCATATGCTCTTTAATAAGGTCGCTGCCTGTTTCTGAAGATAATGGCACGCTGCTATCGGATTTGGTAAAGGCAGTAAAGGTGGAACTGTTTATGAGGTTTTTCACTTGCAAACCTGTAGCTCTGCTTTTCTATTCCATGAATGATTTAGGATTCCTGGATTCTAATTTGACTTTTTTTTCTTCTTCCCAGTTTAAAGATTCAGGACCAATGGCAGAGACTAATAATCAGTGGATTAATCTCAGAGGAAATGCAAAGATTTCCATTTTCTCTGATGGCAAATTTAACACAGACTGTGACTGAACCAGAACCCGAAGCACAGCAAAGCACTGGCTTAGAAACTCACAAAGAAAGGGTGTAATTTCAGGTATGATCCATAGGGTTTGGGTTCCAGGGGAGTACTGTGACTGCTGAAATGCAGTGTTAGTATTTTTTTCCATCCTCCCCTCTGATCCATCTTGGGCCAGATCACAAAAAACCGGGATGCTTGTATCAGCATATTGAATGAGGAGAAAGAGCCAGACTGCTTTAGATTTGACAAATGAAGATGATCAAGAGGCTGAAGCAGCTCTGCTCTGGAGCCAGGCTGAGAGAGCTGGGCTGGGTCAGCCTGGACAAGAGAAGGCACCTTAAGGGGAGACCTTACAGCAGCTCCAGTGCCTAAAGGGGCTGCAGGAAACCTGGAGAGGGGCTTTGGACAAGGGCCTGTAGGGACAGGCCAAGGGGAATGGCTTTAACCTGCCAGAGGGGAGACTGAGATGAGCTCTTGGGCAGAAGCTCTTCCCTGTGGGGTGCTGAGGCGCTGGCACAGGGTACCCAGAGAAGCTGTGGCTGCCCCATCCCTGGCAGTGTTCAAGTCCAGGTTGAACACAGGGGCTTGAAGCAAGCTGCTCTAGTGGAAGGTGTCCCTGCCCTTGGCAGAGGGTTGGAACCACATGATCTTCAGGTCATTTCCAACCCAAACCATTCAATGATTCTATGATTCTTTGATTTTATAAGAAAGCTACCATCTTAGGCCATTTGGATGGCTCACAACTGTAAGACAGACTTTCCTTACATAGCCCCATGCTCAGTTCCCTTTCTTGAAGCTTATCTTCTTGCTCTAGCTTCTGTCTATCCACTGGCACATAGGCTGTGGGCACCTGAATCTCTTTCAGTTATGACTTCCTGAGGTTAATGACATCTGGTCCTCTTACATTTTCTAACATCTTCAATCATTTGATTCCAATTGGCATGATACAAACCACGTATTAGCATATTAGGATGATTTTTATGTTATTCTGTCATCTTTAATTTCACGTGGTTACCCTTGGTTTCATAAGTAAATATATTTTTTCAAATAGAAATGCCAAGTATTTCTATTAATAAATCTTTCCCTGTTCCTCTTGGGGAAAACCAAACATATGGGATTTCTTCTTTTTTTTAAATCATTAAGATGTTATCAAATTTTCATACCAAATAATTGCTTTATATTTAAACAGCGCTGGAGCAAAAAGCAGGTGCACAGAGTTTACATCTGTCAAGCATTACAACAGGATATGAGGTCCTGATCTGCTTGCAGGGTCATACTACAGACACACATCACTTAAATCCGTGTGTCCTGAGGGTACTTTCAAGATACTGGACTACAAGCATTTGAGCTTGGAAAATGAGACTAAAAGGTTGACCAGGCCACCTCTATTCTGTGCTATAGTGATGCTTCATTTTTCTTGTCTAAAAGCATACTCTAGAAATCAACAAGCTCAACCTCCCAACTCTGAACTTCTATGAAGTGGAAAAAGTTGTGACTACAGAGACCAACTTCTCCCAGGGACTGAATAAACCTACCCTTAATAATGACTAGGACCAAACTGGAATGGAATGGAATGGAATGGAATGGAATGGAATGGAATGGAATGGAATGGAATGGAATGGAATGGAATGGAAAGGAAAGGAAAGGAAAGGAAAGGAATGGAATGGAATAAAAGAATGTGTTTTGCCTTGAAGGACCTTGGTGGAGGGAGGGAAGAGGACTTGGATCCCTTGTCTTTCACAAGAAGGTATGCTACAATAGGAAGCATAATGCTGTCACCTGTGCCAACCACCTCTGCTTCTCCAATCCTGAGAGACACTTAGTTGTTGGAGTTTCTAACAGGACATCTTGGGACAGCAGTGAAACATCAGCAGTAGTTTCTGGGAGTTACCTAGTTCATGTTACCCAAATAGGCATTGGAATAATGAAGCTCATTTTGCCTCCTGACAATAAGCCCAGTCAAAATTGTCCTTTGAGTGCGTGGTGGATGCACATAGGACTCCTCCAAGTGATCGTATAGGATGTGTTTCCAGTAGCATCCTTGACAGTAAGTTGCATTAGGTGACATGCTGTCGTCTGGACATCAAACATAGAATCTTTACACATGAAACTCATCCCATTTGGAAATAGCATCTATGTTATTTCAACTGTGCTGATGCAAGCCACTTGTGGGATATGCAATACAGATCACCTCAGGAGCTGTACCACAGGGGCACATTTGAGGTAGGTTTTAGAGAGATGCATAGATAGATAGATAAATAGGCAGACAGGCAGGCATAGGTAATTCTTTCCTTTCCTTTTATTCATTTTTGTTTTTCTTTTCCACCTTTTCCCCTTTTCTTTTTCCTTTCCCTATCCCTTTTCCATGTCCTTTACCTTTCTCTTCCTCTTCCTCTTCCCTTTTCCCTTTCCCTTCTTTCCCTTTTTCTTTCTCTTCCTCTTCCCCTTCTTTCCCTTTTTCTTGCCTTTTTGCTTCCCTTTTCCCATCTGTTTTTTGATTTCTTTCCTTGGCTTTCAGTTCCAGCAAGTACTTAGAGGGCAATTAGACACAGACTTTTTTCACTTGTTTTCTCTAGAAATAAAGGATTTCTTCAGAATTAATTTTGATCCATAAATTTTTCTTCAACAGTCGTTAGGAGACAAGTGCTTCTGCACAGGCTGACACTATAGCCATGTTATACATGAGAGGTTTCAAAGCAGCATACAAACCTTGTTAACTTTTGGCTGAATGCAGGGTTTAGTTTGAATTACTGGGAAGGAACAGATACAGGAAAAGGGGGTACAGTTATTTCCCACCTGTGCCTGGCTCTCCATTTGATTTGGACAGCATTGCATTAGTTCTGCTGAAGCCATGGGCTGAATTCAGCAGCTGCTTTAAATCTGGGTTTGTCAATGTCTCATCTTTTTGAGAAGCCTCTCTCTAGGCCTCTTGTTTTTCTCCCCGGAAAAAGCATTCATATTTGCTTCCATAGAAGTGCGATGGTTTCTGTGCTGCAAATGTGTTTTTCTTGGCATCAGGTCTGTTACTAATAACTCAGAGTTGGACTCTTCTCCTTGAGTTCAAAGAGTCACTGCTTGAATGATAGCTGCTCTTTGCTCTAGCATTATGTGCCCCAGACGTAAGCGATGGATAGAAACACAGTAAGGTTGGATGAATCACTGACTTTTATTGAGGAATCCATTAGAAGAGAGGTGGAAGATGCTTTTCTTTGCTAGAGGCAGCAAGGCTTTACTCATCGCACACCTCTGGCTGAACTAATGGATAAACCAGCCAGAAGTCAATTAGCTTGCAACCAAAAGTGTTGCCATGACCTGTCCTTACAGTGAATTTGTCTTTGGCCATCTCTGGGCTTGTTCTGAAAGCCATGTAGTTTTGTCAGAGAAAAACAAGCCCACATTCACATTGTAGAACAGTTGAGATGGTAAATCTGGTCCCTGGGGATATTACATGTCCATTCCTGTTTGCGCATGAAAGGATCCTTCCTACTAAATCTCTCAGATTCCATTCCCATCTGCGTCCTGCCAATTAGTGGGGTGGGCAGTACCCAAAACAGACGCTGCTGAGCATTGGGGTGCCCACCTTCTGTGGAATTGGTGGCAGTGTTGTCCTAGAAAGCTAAAATATCAATACGATCTTCCCTAGCAGAAGGAAAATAATCCCGAGAGGAATTTGGTCTGCGCTGGCAGAAGCAGGATGCAGTATCAGCAAAGCACAGATGATGGCAGCAAAGTATAAACCCAAAAGAGCTGGGAAAACGCCAATTGCATTTAATAAGGAGCAGAAAAACTTATAAATAAGTTTCTGGGTAGGTGATCTTTGGGGTCTCTGATGATTTAAAATGAAGTGTTATGAATACACCTTCCCGCAGGACAGCAACATTCCCCTTCATTACAATCTCTGCTAGACAAATATTTGCTTATAACAGTGGCTCACAGTGGATATAACAGATAGAGGTGTAATTGTTCCCATGCTAATTAATACAGGTACAAGATGGTCCCTGTGGAACTCATTGCCACGATGTTAGAAGCTTGTGACTTTGAAAACCATCTTCCTTTCAGAGGAGTTGCAACTATGGGAATACATTGGAGATCGCTGTGGCTATATTTATTCCTGGACAGTGGAGTGCATTGGTGTGATTTCTTGCCTGGGTAATTTGTTCCTAGTTCTTCTGCATTGGTAGTACGCTTTTAGTTGTGGCTCCTGCTTGCTCAGAAGGCAAGTGTGTAACTCCACAGGCATTTCTGTGCTTGCTCAAGCATCTGAGTAGTAAATCTGGCAAAGATGCTCATGGCTGTTTGTATAGAGAAGCTTTCTTCTGGATCTACTGAGAGCCTGAATCTGATATATCCCTGTTGCATCACTTACAAGAACTTCTGAAGGATCACATTGCTGCCTTCTCACTTATAGGCACACTTAACAGACATACTTGGCCAGTTACAGGGTTCTGGTGCATGCTAGCTCTGGTTTAGTACCACATGATCCCAGGGTCCAAGACCATATCCCTTTTTCACTTGTGGAATAGATAATTAAGCAGCCCGGTGGCTAGACCTCCTATCTAGTCACCATGCTAAGGTGGAAAAAGTGCTTTTACTTCATAGAATCATTGAATTATTTGGATTGGAAGGGATCTTAAAGATCACCTAACTCCAACCCTATGCCATGGGCAGGGACCTCTTCCACTAGACCACATTGCTCAAAGCTCACATTTAACCTTCTTTTGCAGAGAGACTTAACTCTGTTCCTCCAGCTGCACAGCCCAGCCATAAAGACAGGCTTCCAGACATGTGGAGTCTTTTCAACCAGTCATTCCTTGGTGGAAATGTAGTCCCGTGGCTCAGCAGCCAGTGCCAGCTTCCCCACTTCCACTAACAAATGTAATAATCACCCCTGGAGCTGTCAAGTCACTTTGCATCTAGATGATGTGGAATCATCCGAAAGCTTGCTCACTGCCTGGCAACCGTAATCGGTGTTAAGAGCTGCAGTGAAAGGGCTGCTTAACTTGACAACTAACAACATATCCTGGCCTTTCTGTCTCTCTCACTGTCTGAATAATGCATTTTGTCAACAGAGTGGTTTTTAACAAGTCTCTTGTATCACCTGTTTGGAGGCAAAGCCAGAGGAAAAGCCAAGAGCCAGTGAAACTCCTGTTAGAACCGGGGCTAAATCAGCCCTGGTTTTGCCAAGGTAGGGAAAGATCTGAACTACCACAGGTAAAAGAGGGTGAACAGATCAGTAAAAGCCTTTGGCAAAGCAGGACAGTTGTTTTTATATGGGGTTGGCAGTAAAAGGCAAGGCTGGCCCCAGGAAATGAGCAAATGCTCCCACTATTCAAAAGAATGGATGGACCTCATGTGGTGCAGGTACAATGAAATGGTGGGACTGGCAATGGAATCTTCAGTGCATCCTGTCCCTCCACGTGTGATCACTCACAGATTAGCTCATCTCTGAGCTGACAAGCTCGTACGCTAATGCAGAGCAGCGATGGGATGCTCAGAGGTCCTCAAGGTCTGCTGCCTATCAGTCAAGTGCAAATGACTCAACTTGCCAGGTGCTAACTCCACAATGACCAAAATGCATGCCTCTTATCTCTGCTGACACCAGACAATAAAATACAGCTGAAGTCCAGACTTAGACCTCACCATTACATGCAGATAATCCCAGGTTTCAAACTGGTCTTAGGTACCTCCTTTATTTCAAGGCAACATGCAATGACTGGGTCAAAGCAACTTTCCAACAGCTCTGGGGCTCCTCATGGAGGACAAAACCAGAATGCCTGATAGCATAATTGCACACTGGTGGAAACTGTGCCATTTGTCCAACATGTTCACACTAAATGAGTGAGGTGTGGAACACATTGGGTTGACTCTCACTCTAGGATTCTCTGGGCTGGAGAAGGACATGTACAGCCCTTCTGTCTCCATCACCCATCTGGAATGCAATGATACTAACACCCCTCAGCAGTGTTCAGGTTGTACTCATTCTAAGGGGCAGGCTTTTTCTTACCAACGGCTCCTTGCTTCACTCTTAGCTGGAGCTTGTGAGTGCCTATATCATACGAATACTCACCAAGAAATGTTAGTTCAAGGTGGAGCTGTGTTTATGATGTGAAGTTTGCATGAAAGCATAAGCAATAGTTAAAGCTGAGAACTCTAAAAATACTTCATGCATACATTCAGCATTGCTAATGCTCCTCAGCTATTAAGAAATCTCTCTATCTGTGCAAAGGCCCCTGATTTCCATATTACTAGAGCAGATAAGCGAAATACATTAGAAGAGATTGTATCCAAACCCTTAAAAGAAGATAAGAAAAAAGGCTCGACCCCTTCTCATGTTCAAGATATTGAGAAGCTGATCTGTGGCAGAGGTTAAGGAAACCACACTTGCTACAAAGACAGTTTTCTGCTTAGGAAGATAACCTTTATCCAAAAGGTCTTACAAGAACAATACTTGCATCTTCTCTTTTAGGGGAGTTACTTCTGGGGAAGAAAGAAGAAGGATGTTACTATCAATCAATTGGAAGTGATCCATCTCTTCTTAATTTAGACAGCACAGCGTAATTGCTTCCAGCTGAGCTGGGTGCGATTCAGGTTGGGAGGAAGACATGCTGTTTGAATGCATGTGGATGCCCATGGAGGAGAAATCAGGGTTGTGAGAGGATAGGGAGCTACAGATGAGAATGTAAAAAGAGCTCAGGCCTGTTGAGCTCAGGTACAAACCCGTATCACCAAATGCCTTCTTCACCAAAGCCAAGCTGGTCCTCACAGCACCAGGACCTCTTTTCCACCTTGAGACCCCAAATGCCAAGTGCAGCTCATCTGTAGATCCAGCATTGGAATTCTAAGTAGTGAGAGGACCCATAGTGCTGCATGCAGTTGGGTTGTGGTTATCGGCTGTCCTCCTCTTGCACAGACTAGATCTGCAGCCCTTTCCCTGTCATGTGTCCTACCACACACCGCTCTCTCACAGCTCACCATGGAAGATATTTTCATGGTTTGAAAGGTGAGAAAGCACAAAGTTAGACTTGTTGATGATGCTGTGCTTATATTCTTATCATTTGAGGTGAATATCCCTGACTGTAAGTGGTGGAGACAGCATCAATCACCCTGGTAGTCTATTTGTCGATGGGTATTTAGACCCCACTGTCTTTAGAAGATGTTTAACCCTGAGCAGATCTCAAGTGTCTCACAAGGTACAGCAGGAATTTGTGAGGCATCTTGTCCCTACATTTGCTGTGGCCAGGATTCATTCACACGTACTCAAATCACTCAGAACACTGATTCCTTTCATTTTCTTTCATAAAAGCCTGAGCTGACAGACCAATCCAGTACAGGGATCTGATGGATTGCTGCGTGTTTATGGAATATCACATAGCAAATAGGTGTTTGCCTGCCTGTGTGATGCAGTAGAAATTGTTTACATGTTCTTGTATCGCTATACAATACAAACGTCAATCCTTTAAAACAAATAAAAGCTTTAAATCAGTTAACACACTTCCTTTTACTTCCTCGTATTATTGTATTCAAAGGAAAAAATACATAAAGCATCCAAACTGGATTGTTTATTCATTATTTCTGAAGATGAGGAATTTTTTTTATAGGAGATGTGAAAGAAGCCTGTTCCTGGACTAGTATTAGGTGAGGCAGACATGCGTTACTGTCTACTGTGGTAAAAGCTATAGGTTTCATTTCTAAACATGAAATTGCAGCTTGAGTGCTTTAAGCTGCACCAGGGCAGGTTTAGATGGAGCTGAGGAACAATTCCTGCCCCAGAGGGTGCTCAGGCATTGGAACAGGCTGCCCAGGGCAGTGCTCCACTCACCATCCCCACAAGTGTTCACACAACGTGTAGACGAGGCCCTCAGTGCCATGGGTTAGTGGTGGCCTTGGCAGTGCTGGGGTAAAGGTTGGACTTGATGAGCTCAAAGCTCTTAATCAATATGATTGATTGAATGGTTATATGATTCTAAAGCACAAATTTGTTTAAAGATCGGCTATGGAAAGGATCCATTTAGTTTTCAGTATGCAGAGCTTTCCTTCAGCTTTTCCATAAATTTATACACACACACACACATGAGTTTAAAAAAGAAGAGGAATAGTTTGGAGGAAACATTTGGGCATTTTGCTCAGATTTTGCAATTCTAGAAATGTCAAGTTATGTAAAAAGAGAAGCCTGGGAAAGACAGATTTCATGGAAGGGAAGATGAGGTTAAGAATATGATTTTCAAAGACAAGCTTAACTGCCAAATCTGTGGGATAAGGTGTGTTGGACCAGAAACAAGGTCTGGCCAGAGCAGGAAGGGTTTTCTCCTTGGACCTTTACTCACCTCCAAATCACCCTGCCTGTTTTCTTCCTGTTCATCCTGCCCATGCATTCTAGCAGGCATCCTTAAATTCAAAGTCTCTTTGCATCTCCCTGTCTCTAGGTAGGGGTTACCAGGGCAGCTACAGGGACATAAAGCTTAGAGAGTGGACAAGATTAGTCTTTATAGGTTTAGTTTGCATTACACCAAGGACAAAAGTGGAACTTACAGGTGTTTTTACAACTTGAAATAATACAAAAGGCATAATGGTAAAATAATTATGAAATACAGAGGCATAATTAATCTCCAACCTCTGGCTTCATTTAGTAATAGTGATATTTAAATTATACACAATTTCTTTCTAAATTTGGGTTGTTAAAACTATAGGAAAATAAAATATCTCTACAAACCTTCTTTTATGCCCCTGAGTTTGAGTCACAAAGCAGTTCATTTCCAGATCATCAGGGTTCTTAGCCTGGAGTATTTCTGGTTCCGCACAAGCCAAAAGAGGTGCTATGATGAGTATGAGAGCCCTGTTCTTTTATACAGTGTCAGCAACAGATGGGATCTCCTGGTAAAAGACTAACCTGTATGATCTGCATAGATGATAGTTGTTATCACCATGTTCTGCAGAAGCGGATTTGCTTCTGTTGAGGTAGTATCATTACATTGTTCCGGGAGTGGATTGGGAAGTGGTAGGCACTGTGCAACCACAGAGCAAAGAGGCTTCCTCTCTCAGCATGCTGCAGTGCAGGTTCAAAATGAAAAAGAAAAGGAGTGGAAGAACAGAGGGAGAATATGGGGGTCCCAGTTAAGGCTCCCTGAAACGTCAGCAGTCAGTGCATAAGGTCTCATTTTCTTCATCTCCATTCCTGGCAGTGTTTGAGGCCAGGCTGAACAGAGTCTTGGGTGATATGGTCTAATGTGAGGTGTACTTGCCCATGGCAGGGGAGCTGGAACTGGATGATCTTAATGTCCTTTCCAAACCAAACCGTTCTATGATTCTATGATTAAAGTTTGAAAGTAATATGGAGATAGGCTGACACTGATAACATGGACAAGAAAGACACTGAGGTGCTGAAGTGTGTCCAAAGAAGGCTGGGGAAGGGTCTGGAGCACAAGTGCTGGTGAAGCAGCTGAGGGAACTGAGGTTGTTCAGCCTGAAGAAAAGGAGGCTCAGAGAGACCTTTTTGCTCTCTACAATTACTTGAAATGAGGTTTTAGTGAGGTTGGGGTTGGCCCTTGCTCCCAAGGAACAAGGGACAAGACAAAAATGAAATGGCCTCAGGTTGTACCAGGGGAGGTTTAGATTGAAGATGAGGAAAAATTCTCCCCCAAAAGTGTTGTCAAGCACTGAAACAGGCTGCACAGATAAGCAGATGGAGTCACCATCCTTACAGGTATCTAAAAGACATGTAGATGTGGCACTTGGGAGCACAGTTTAGTAGTGGATTTGGCAGTGCTGGGTTAATAGTTGAACTGAATGACTTTAAAGGTCTTTTCCAACCTAAACAGTTCTATGATTCTATTACAACAGCAGGCTGACTTCTTGCATATGGAAGTAATTAAAAGTGAATTGTCAGTCTTGTGGAAACTCCTGATATCTGTTTGCAGCCATAACTGAGGAAGAATATACAGTTATGAAAGCTTTTCTTTGGAACAAAATTGTTCTGAGGCTGGAGCTAATTGATTTGAGAGCACCAAGACACTTACCTGGGCATTTTAAAGGAAAAAAGGCAAAAAAAAAGAGGCATTTTAGACATTCTCAGATCTGAATGTTTGATTTTAACCTCCGTAGATCCAGGATGAAGCATTTCTGTTTTAGGTGGAAATGAAGGTGTCAGACTGATTTATTTCAGCAAAATTTGGTTTTCAAGTCCCATTGCCTCTGATTTATCTTGTACTCTACCCAGATAATCTTACCCATGATGGTCTCTCCCTGGAGAGGGGGTTTCATCTTCCACGAGATCTGTGGGTTCACATATAAGCTTGTAAAAAGTCAAGTAGAGCAGAAGCGAGCATGTCTTGGGCTTGTTACGGAGATATTCCCTCTCCTGGTTGTTTCTGGTCTGTCCATGTCTCCAAGGCTTCGGCTGAGGATGGGTTTTAGTTCATTGTGAGCTTTCTGTTCAGGCTTTTTCTGTTCAGACTTCTCCATCAAAATCCATGCTCATAATGGGCTGCAGTTTGTAAAACCTCTGTGGCTGTTTGTTCAAGACATCTGAGAGCTTACAGGGCTCATTCCATCTCCCATTCCTGGCAGATTTAAGAAAACAGCTATAAAAACTACTCCCTATCTTCCATCCCCTCCCATTGTTTAAGGCTTTATGGAGCCAGCCCAAGGGGACCCATCTTAGCAAACATAATGATTAAGGCAAAGCCGAAAGCGAGAGGATTTGTCCAGTTCTCTGACATCAAAGCACTGAGATATCAAAGGAACAAAAGTACCTACAAGGCATAAAGACAGCTTCTGAAGAGGCCTCCAGGGCCTACATATTTATCTTGGTCTTTTTACTTTGCTTGATAACAAGGAAAATCTATGTGTTGTGAACCTCTTAACCCAGAGCTGTTCTCCAGAATGCTAATACAAGACATTACCAAACTCTTTGAAGAGTATATGAGAGTCATTGTCTCAATGGCAATATAATCCTAAATGTGCAACTCCAGCAGGAGGCAGGCAAGGCTGGCTGTTGGTCTGATTCGTGTCTCACGAGGTCTGCAAGTCATGAATGGCCATAAGAATATAGACAGTAACATCTGTACAGTATCAGTCTAAAGTCCCCCTAAACTCATATCCAGTATTATGAGCCAAGACCATGGGCACAGGAAAAACTATGTATCATATATACTGATATATTCCCCTGGAGTACTTTCCCCATGACAGGAGATCTGTGGTCCAGAGTCTTTTGGCACAGATGTGGGATTTTAGTGTTTTATAGTCCTGTGTTTTTAACTCCTCCCTTCCTTCACCAGGCATTTATCCAACAGTTTTTAAACACTAAGTATATGCAGTATCCTGTGGCAAGAATTTTGGTTTCACTCTGTACAATGTGAAGAAATGGACAACTTGTGCCAGCGGCAATGTCTTTGTATAACAACTCGATGTAATTTTTAGGTCAGAGGGGTCACCTATGCTTTCTGACATAAAGGGAGTACAAGCAGTGCTTGGATACTCCTCCATATCTATTCCTGCTTCCATGCCCAAGCCTGGATGCTCAACTATGGATCAAAGCCCTGTTGCGCTAAGCACTGTGTAAAGGCAAAAAACTCCTTGTAGCAAAAAGCACCAGCATGTCTGCAGGGCTTCTCACCAGCACTGCTCCAAAGGCTCTACAAAGGAGCTTGACAGCAAAGGAAATGGGGGAACCATCTGCTCAAGGTCACCCAGCTGAGTCAGGAATAAACATGGGGAGTTTCCTTTTCACCAGCCTTCCCTATATCTACAAGGATACAACAGCTATTCTGAATAACCCTTACGAACAATGAAGCATGAAAGCTGGGATCCCTTCAGTCTCATTTCATCCCAGCAGTTCTTGCACTCTCAAGCACTCACTCCATAATTTCGCAGAGCATGCAATGCCACAGTCTGGGGTGAGTTATTAATACTGACATCCTAATTAATACATAACCCCAGCAATAAATAATAAACGGAAAAAATCAAGAAGCAATTATTATTTGTTTATCCACATTCAATCAGAACCTTGGAATTGAAGAAGCACACACGAACACGTATTATTACTCCATGTTAAAATCAACCAACACTAGGAGAGCTCTACAGGGGAAACAAGGAAAAATGCTATTTAATATGAATGTGGTCAGTTTGTTCAGATTAGCCTCAGGGTCAGAGGACAGTCCCTGCACTGATTTATTCAATAGCACAGACATAGACTAGTTGAAGAAATAAGTGGTGGCAAATTGGTGGATGAAACTGGAAAATACTATTGCAAGTTATTGAATTATAATTGTGAGTCTCTGCTGAGTCTCTGCTTCCCTGAAATGTCTTTATATCTTGCTTAAAATCACATAAAAATTGAATAACTGAAATGAGCTGCTGATGCTTCACTCAGGAATTATCCTTGCTGAAGATTATTGACCTGTCTAAAGACTGGTCTGCTTAGGGTGGTTTTGAGATCAACAGCTATCTCCTGTATTCATGTTATATGTCACTAGGCAGATAAATCCATCTCACAACTGTCTTTGGCCCTGAATTTTTCCACTCTGTTTCATTCAGGGCATCACAAAGCATAATCTCAGTATTAGGGCTGCATTTCATAGAATCACAGATTGGTTTCTGTTGGAAATGACCTCAAAGCTCATCCAGTTCCAACCCTCTGCCATGGGCAGGGACCCCTTCCACTAGAGCAGCTTGCTCCAAGCCCCTGTGTCCAACCTGGCCTTGAACACTGCCAGGGA
>WYDI02032336.1:0-50583 GCA_009867235.2 Psittacus erithacus
GGCTGATTCCCTCAGAGACTGGATGCCTTTCTCTAAAGTAGTCCATTTGGCCAAACGGCTCGTAAAATCGCCCTTGTATGGAAACCTTTCTTTCACAGCTACTAAGAAGGAGGAAAAAATGACTGCTACTGCTGAACCCAGGACAACTTTTGCATGCATTATTAGTAAGCAAGGTTCATTTGAACCTCTTTTTTCTTCTTTAGCTTTTTGAACTGCATTCTTATTCTATCCCCTCTCTATTTTCAAAGCTATAAAGTGGGAACAGCTATTAGCCAAATTAACTTCTGGATAATTCCAGCGATTAAACTGGACTGTGAACTGTGTTCTACCCCACACTTTTGCAAGTTTGGGTTTGCCCTGCTCTGAACCAGCAAAATTCTGCAGACATCAATAGAGTTGTGGCTGCTTCTGTTCTTCCTCCATTCGTGCCATAATCACCCTCTTTTGAGCAGCAGCAAAATACTGAAGGTAAAAGAGATAACAATGCGCCTGGCACTCCTTATTGCTGCTAGCAAGCACCTTATTTGATATGTAAGTTTACTACTAAGGTGTACAGATGTGCCGATTTCCCTGACTCCTGGGAGTGGAAAGGACACATCAACACTTGCATAACTGATCGAAGAGGCACCTTTGAGGCACTTCTGCTGCTGCTGAGCTGCGCAACTAAGCAAGTAATGCCAAAGAAGAGGCAGCAGGAGCTTTAGTCTCTGCTTCCTCTCTGCTGCTTCCCCCTCACCAGCTTTTGCTGTCATCTTGTGTAGGACTGAACCAGTTGGCAGGGCGGAAGTAGGCGCAGCTCATTATTTTAGTCAAGTATTAGCACTATTGAAAGGGTCAATTTGCAAAATGAAGGTCATTCTGATGAGTACAATATCAACCTGATATTATTAGCTGTCAATATGGCTTGTTTCCTGTGAGCTTCCTTGTAAATGACAACAGCAAAACTCCATGGCAAATAACTGTTTCAAAGACGTATTTGTATGCTTCCAGAATCAATAAAAAGGGTCAAGTATTGTAAATGGGGTAGGGGTATAAAATGAGAGAGATCTCAGGAATATCCTTATTTTAACAGGGCATAAAGAAATTGCCATCAAAGACCTGAATTTATATTTCTTCAGCTTCTCTCACCAAAACTTTCTTGTCTTGGTTGCTGAAAGCCAAAAAGAAAAAGCTGCTTAGAAATGGATTCAAAGAGTTTGAAATGAGGAGAATAACATCTGTATTTTTTGCCAACACACTGCAAAAGTGTTTCCACCAACACCTAGTTTCCAAATCTAGTAGAATGGGAATGTTCTAGAAGTTAAATTACCCACTCTTGATCACTCTCTGAAGCTATTTATGTTTTTCTATTTAAATATCCTATTTATTAATAACATTCAATATTAGCATACAGAGCCCCCTGCATTCCCCAGTCAGCTGTTAGCAGACATCTCATGTCAGCTGTTTTATGAGCAATATAATTAGCAAGACAAACTGTACAACTTCCAGTTTGATTCATTTGCTGATGCTTATTCTGATTCACTTACAATTATGCCAGTAATTGGCTTAACTATTTAGACGCATTTGGAAAATATCCAGAAGTGAATATCTTAATTATAGATTTTTTCCAGTGGCAGATACCACATTGTATAGTAACCATTTTCTCTATCAATCAGGAAGTGCTATGTTGACTCCTAAGAGACTAGTGGAAGCTGTGGACTACTAGATTGTTTTGGAAAGAACAGGAAAACTCAAAGGAGGTATGACTGCCTGTCCTCCGACTGCGCTTTTTCAGATTCTAGGTACTCAGAAAAGCAAAAGCTCTGTCAACTCTGATGCAAGCTGGCATGTGCATTTTCTCATGTGCCTTTTCAAATACACTAGGGAAATCCAGTTCCAGTGGAGCTTAAACCACATCTCTCTGAAGCACACCCAAAGGGGAGACCTCAGACTCATGCCAGCTAAGTGAGATGGTGAGGACCTGCCAGGACTGGAAAATCTTCCATGTAAGGAGCACCTGCAAACCCAGGAAGATCCAACTTTCAGGTCCTTAGATATTTGTGTGTGATCTCCATGCTTGTGCACCCCCGGATTTCAACATGAGCAGGGGAATGTAGCTGACAGCAGCCTGCCTAAACTTACCTTCCCAAGTCTTGGTGCCAGCAGATTCCCTGCAGCCACAGCTGCAGTACTGGCCATGGTGCCTGCTTTGGCATACAACCTGGCATGCACCTGCCACAGTTACAGTGAAGGCAAAAACGTGAAAGTATGCCTGAAGCAGGAGAGGACATTGTTGTGTCTGCTGTAATGTTCAGGAATCCTTAGCCGGTAGGCAACCACACCCGCTCTTTCCATAAGGGCTAGACCAGTGAACTGCATGTTAAAGACAGGCTGGCTTTTACTTTGAGATGTCTTTAATCCACTTCTAATCATGAGGTGATGACAACTTTTAATGAAAACTGAACTACTTTATGAAGAAAGGCGTTAAATGAGATTTTTTCCTTTATATTTCAGAAGATTAAAAAATTAAGAAATTAAACAAAACAATACCTCCAGTTCATTAAGTTACACCAACTACCTTTTCTACTAAGATCAGTTTTTGCACAATAAGCTTAGAGCTGTTTTTCCTGCTAGATAAGTTTTATGAGTTACTGTATCCTCCAGAAGAGGTTCTAAACGGTCAGGCTGAGCACAATAACAAAGGACAATCCTCTCAGCTTAAAAGCAAAGTTACTTGTGCTGAATTTAGATCCAAAGCGGCTCTGCAGGTGCTGGATTAACACTTTCATGTCACCTCTGTATAGAAGATATCTATACATTTGATAACCACAAATGCATGATAATGCACTTTGAATAATTTTCCTCAGCTTATTATGATATTATCAAAATTGCTGCCAATTTTGCAATTAATAACATGTATTTGAGTATTTTTTGCATTAAACCAGAATATTTTCTACCATGATAGCACATCTCCATTTTTTCACCCTTTTATAGTGAATGATAGTGAATGAACTTTGCAAAATGAAGAAAAATATTTTCAACTTTCCTTCTTCAGAAAGACCAGTGTTGTTTCCATAAGGCAGGAGAAAAATATTGTCATTTTACATAAAACTGCGAAGTAAAAAACGCAAGTACCGATATTCGACTTGTCTGTAACTGAATGTAAATAGAAAGCTAAAACTTGGTTTAACTTCATTTACATCCATCACGAAGACAAAACCAAGTGTTTGCACTGCATAGCTGAAGCTATTTCTGGCTGTTGATTTTTTTCCTTCAACTTCATTTCTGCAAAATGAAATAGACATAAAATAATTGAATTTATCCAAGAACATATAAATGACTAACTCTGAATTCTGACATACTTTGCCATCTTATGTCTATCCCTATTCCACAGTTTCATGCACAATGGAAATCACATATAGCAACAGTATTATGACAGTGATCCCCAAGGTCTTTAGTAACCTTCACCAAAAGCATCTTGTAGAGAAGAGCTCCAGAAATGCCATGGCGACATTTCTATTTGATTTCACCTGGAACATAATTAAGTCTGAACTACGAATGTACGTCTGGTTTATGTTTTTTTTTTTTACACATGGAAGTTCATCACTCTGGTTTGTCGATACATCACACTTTCTCAGAAATAAAACATTAGAAAAAAATTGTTTCTATCTTGAAAGGGACAGATTTCTGTGAAAAATTTACAGCTCCTTGCTCTGTATGTCATTCTGATCTGTTAACAAGTATAGAGGATGACATTGTAGAGATTGACGAGAATGCAACAGTAGTTGATTAAGGAAATTAAACCCCAATTTTTTCAAGACATGAGTTATCCAAAATCATAGAGCAGGTAGAGAAAAGGGTTAATAAAAAAAAAAGCCACTATCAACATGGGCCTTATCTGTACAGTAATTTATAATACTCCTTCTGGCCTTTCAATTTTCAGTCTGTAGCTTGGGAGGGATAGGGGTTAGCTGCAATTTGTGTGTATCTTTCCTTGGAAGGTTTATTTCAGCTGCTGCTGAAAAGCTCACTGAAGCATAAATCTTATCCTTTTAGTTGGAACAAAACAGCATTGTCCTCACTGATTTATTTTCTGTTTGCTTCCTCCAGCAGTCTGCTCTGAGTTACTTCGTTGCATTTAGGATAATATAAAAAAAAAATAAATCGATGTGCACACTGGCAAAAAAAAATTATTTAACTGCCTTACTACCTGCACCAGGATCCATTTAAGTGTCTACAGAAATTTGCATTAAGGGACCCATCACCAGGTGCCATCTTACCCCATTTTCACCATTACTTTATGTCTGCCTTTCACCATTACTTTCTGTCTGTGTTTGACACTTTGTCACAGTGTGCATTTTTTCTCATAAACTAGACAGAGTTCAATTTTCTGTGACTATTCGATGCTGGACACAGTTTTACAGCTTAGATTTGAGTCCTGTCTAATAACATAATTGATTAGCAATATCTTTGCACACCACTAACTTTTGGAAAGTAGTGTGTAAGAGATGTTGTCACTGAGAACTTGTCTTTACGTAGTATAAAACCAGCAACAGGGAACATTCAAGAACATCATGAAAACTGCAAACGGAGAAAACATTATGCTCTTCACTTATAAAAAGATAAACAAAGCAGTTACAGGTTATATACCCTCTTCCATGCCCCCCAAATACTGTTGGTGTAAATGGAATAATACAGTTCTACTATTACTTTACTATTGTTTTAGTATATTAAGCTATATTTCAGCCTGTTATGGAATGTCAGTTATTATGCCCACAGACCTTTCGCATTCTAATTAGTTTCACTCTGCCTTGGGATTTTTTTCTGAAAAGTTGAAATTCACATTTCTCTCATTCTTAATTATTTATTTCTTTATTTATCCTGAAATTGTAATTCAAAAGAGTCTCTTTGAGAGTTTACCCATAAATACACCTGTCTCTTCTGGTGAATAACTAATTCTCCAGGAGACATTTTTGTTTCCAAAATGGTTTACAGTGAAGAAAATGAGTGATTTATACTCCATAGTCTTACGTCTTTCATTGTCTGGCTCTTTTTCTTCTTCTTGCAATTGCAGTACAGTCCTGAAGGCAATGTTGAGAAATCTGTAAAAGTAAACTTGACAGTCATTTCTAAATCCTGGCTTCTGAAGGGAATATTGTGGAAGAAAACTAGCATGGAACCAAAGCTGGGGGAGCTGATAGACACAGTACAGTGCCCTGGCAAAGCAGTGTAAAAGCTTAGATGCTTCATAGCTTTGGCAAGAAGAATTAGCTTTGTAGGTAATTAATGGAAATATATTTAGCATATCTGCTAAAATCACTGGTTATTTTGCTCTTCCATTCTCTACAGCTAGCATATTACAGTACTTGCAACAGGTAACCATGGAGGCAAGACTAAAGCTAGAAGGAACTGATGCTAGGATTCCCCAGTTCAGGCAATATGCTTCTGCGGTTCTGATTTCCTTAAAATAACATTGTATAATGCTCTGGACCTTATTTCTTCCCAGAAATAGTTAGCAGAGAATTGCAGGTCCAGAAGAACAAAAGATACATAAAAACAGTTGTGGTTTTGCCCAGGACTCCATTGATCTAATTGTATTCGCAACTATCCTGACAAAGATAAAGTTCTTAAGGATAAATTAGACGAAATAACAATCCCTCAGTAATCTGTTACATATTCTTTTTCTTCAGAATTGAAAAGAAATACATTCATTTACTTTCTTTAAATTATACTATAAATTTAATGTTGGGTGCCTTTTTTTTCTTTTTTCTGAAGATATCCTTTTTTTTTGCTCTCTAGGAAATAAAAAAAACTCCACAATAGAAAAATTATAGCAGAAAAGGTCAAAGGGAGTGCTGATAAGGGTTTTCTTTAGTGAGAACAGTTTATACTGGCACATGGCAGTTTGTCAAACCTTAAATTTTTCATGTAAATGTGTCATTTTAAACAAACCCTCACTGCAGAATCTGTGTAGCTGCAGGGCAAAGGATGAGGAGATGAAATAAAAATATTTTCATAAACTCAAGAACAGGAAAATGCGAAGGAAATTCACTATAGGTGGATTCATAAGGTCCTGAAGGTGTTGAAGAATTGTATACAAATCCCCCACTGTTTTGGATCAATAAAGAGTAGCTAATCCTTCTCAGCCCCTCAGTTTGAAGCTGTTCTTCATTATTTATTGCTCCCAATAAAGAAACTAAAGCTGTAACCTGTGTACTAGCACACTCAACAGGGAAGTGATGCACCAGCTCTGAGTCATGCATGATCTCTAAGGATCAGGTGAATATTTTATCTAAAGTGTCACAGTGGGTTATCCTTTTGTGGTTTTGTTTTCTTTTCTGTCTTGCTTTCCTACTGAAGAATTTGGAAATATCCTGGCTTTGTTCCAGAGAACAATTTTTTTTTTTTAACTATTTTTTTTTCCTGAGATCTTGTTTTCTAGGCAGTTCTTCTTTTCTAGGCTTCTGAAATTAGGCGTGGCTAAGACTGAAAATGTGGCAGAGACCAGTCAAAGGGCTTGTACTGCAGCTGGTTCAATGCAGAGATAAAGAAGCTGAAGAATAGATTGTACTTTGCAGGAAAACCATTTCTTACTGTTTCAAATCTTCTGTTGGCACTTGCGTACTTTCAGGCTGTCATGTTCCTGCTTATTTATATCAGAAAAGTATTTTGTAATGACAAAATATATTAATCTGAGGGAATAGCTGATAAACTGGGTTATGCTGTCATTCAGAGAGATGTTGACAATCTGGAGAAACTGACTGATGAAAACCTCATGAAGTTCAAAAAGGGGAAGTAAAAAGTCCTGCATCTAGGGTGGAACAATTCCATGCACCAGTATGTGCTGGAGGTCAGCTGGCAGGAAAGCAGCTTTGGCAAGAAGGTCCTTGAGGTCCTGGTAGACAATAAGCTGAACATAAGCTAGCAATACACTCTTGCAGCAAAACAAGTCCATCATTATCCTGGACTTCATTAGGAAGAGGGCTGCCAGCAGCTCAAGGGAGGTGACCCTTCCCCTCTACTGAGCGCTAGTGAGGCTTCATCTGGAGTACTTTGTCCAGTTCTGAGCTCCCCAGCACGAGAGACACATGGATGTACTGGAGAGAGTCTGATGAAGGGCCATGAAAATTATTAAAGGAGTGAGGTATCTCTCCTCTGAGGAAAGGTTGGGAGAGCTAGGACTGTTTATCTTGGAGAAGGCCCAGGAGGAATCTTATCAATGTGTATAAACACCTGAAGGGAGGAAATAAAGGGGACTTTTCTCAGTAATGTCCAGTGACAGTAAAAGAGGCAGTAGGCACAAACTAAAACACATGAATTTTCATCTGATCACACTGGAAAGCCTTTTTTTTCCTGCGGGAGTGACAAATCAATGGCACAGATTGCCCAGAAAAGCTGTGGAGTCTCCACCCTTGGAGCTGTCTGGACATGGCCCTGTACAGCTGCATCTAGGTGACCCTGCCAGAGCAGGAAGGTTGGACCATATGATCTTCAGAGTTCCCTTCCAACCCTCACCATTCTGTGATCCTTGGGTTGCCGTTTCTGAAAGCTTTCTTCACTAAATTATCTTTGACATTTCTAAGATAGAAATAAAAATATTTGGCTTGAATATTAAGGCTACACTTTTCAAGCAGGACCCATATCTAATACAGTGCATAATCAACCTTTATGCCAGCCAAATATAACTGCATTTCAATTATTCACTGCCGTGGTTTCATCATGACCTACTGTGAGATAGGTATTGAGTAAGAAAGGGTTAACCTGAGAACTAAGTTCATTCTGCGCTTTGAGAACTCAAGAGGTAACTTTTCATGTAGTCAGTTTTGTTTAAGTGATTCATAATTTACTAAGGAGCATTTTGTTCTTTTTGAGTTGTGAAAGCTTCTGCCAATTTCCTTTTGCTTAGTGGCCCTGAAAGTTTTCCTGAGACTATGCTAAAACACGATGCACAGTTCTGCAGACATCCTATGATCTTCCTCTAATACCTTTGAAAAACTTCCAGCACATGATTCCAAGGTGTCAAATCAGTTTTGTTTAAATATAAACATCTTTTATTCTTGATTTCCCAGTGACATGTTGTTTCAAAAACATGTTTGCTCCTTGAATGCATATTGAACACTCTCTCTTTCACTCACTTAAATGGGTTCAAACACTCACCAGGAAACTATTTAATTAGTCCGAAATGCTCTCAGCCCAGAAACTGTGATCTGGGAAGTAAACAGATCCTGCAGATACAGCCCCTGTGTGCAGTACAGCTGTAACAGGGCACAGGAAACCAATTTTCTCTAACTGATGTATAGAGACATTGTATATGCTTTGTGTACCCATGCAGCTGAGACATAGTCAATCAGTGTTGTAAAGTTACATTTTTTTTAATGAAGTTTTGCTCATGGCAGAGCTAAGAGAGTTTTGGTTTCTCTTGTATGCATATGGATTATATAAGGTTTTATATGCACTATTATAAGGTCTTTTTTCCATCAGATGCTGTATATTGGATAGACAATGTTGACTGAAGACTAGTTCACTCTATTCTCCTATGTGTATGTAGATAGACATATCTACTGTGTAGCATGACCAGTGTAGGCATTTTTGTGGTGCTCTCTCTAACCTCATCATGTTCACAATAACCAAAATAAATCACTCAATTTTTATTCTGAGCTTGAGAAAGGAAGAAACAGAATTACCACTGATTTTCAGTCAAGGAACTAATGCAGGGAGAAAGAACAAAAATCTCTTAAACTAAACAGCAAAAATTAACCCAATTCTTGCCTAGGATCACAGAGGAATGCCATAACAGAAGGGAGCAAATTCCATTTTCCAGGATGACTTATAAGAATGTATGCCACAAAATATTTACTTCTGCGTTGTTCGGTCTTTTTTGCTAAAATTCCAAAAATGTACAACTAGGCAAACGTCTTGCAGAAATAATTTAGTAAGTATAAGCAACTGGAACACATTCTTGAGGTTAAAAATTGTTGGAAAATTTTAACTGTGCACATTTCTACCAGTAGCGTATCTGAAGAGAGCAGACTTCTGGTGACATCTAAGAAAGGTTCAGATGCATTTATATAAGGAAAGTATCAATTCTTTCTGAGCTTGCTGAAAAGGAGAAATGAGATAGAAATTAAAAAAATATGGTTTTGAAGTAGATCTAACATGAAGAGTAACATAAGCTCTCTACCATCTAGAAAGAGCCTTCAGAACAGAAGATGATACCCCAGAAAGCATGTTGAGCCTCTTAAAGACTGAGCAAGTAATCCATCTGATACACTTGCTGGTAGTCCTGTTATCATCCATAGGCACACAGGCATCTTGTAGTCAGAGAAACGAAAGCTGGGCAACTGGTTCTAGGAAAGCATTAAATATTAGTTGATTCTTGGTAACATATTTCTTTTTTCTTTTTCTTTTGTTACTGTTTTGGGTTTGTTTTTTAAATAAGTGCTAATAATTACTTTGAGCATATGCTGCTTATAGGATTGTTGTATTTTCATACACCTACAGAAACTGAAAATATTTAAAACCTAATGTACCTAATCTTCAGCACCTGGAGCATTTATTCTGTCTGTGCTACAGTTTATGCTGCATCACTTACTGAGGTGAATGGAAGAGGTTATTCAGTGAATGTGCTCACCTAATAACCATGATTATCCAGTGCCTGAGGTAACAAACACTTTTTCTTGTTGGCACTGTAAAAGAGTTTTGGCACCACATTCAATACTTCCTGCAGTCTGACATTCTTAGCCAGTCTAATAGGTAGACTATACGCTTATGTATGTATTAAAGACTATATAGCACTTACATGTGGAAATGACACATACTTGGAACATATTAAACTTCATAAATAGAATAAACAGAATAAATGAGGGCTCTTTTGTTCTTAGGGTGACAACAAGTATTGAGAGCCAGGAATAATTGCTCCTGCTGAAAGTAGGAACTGATGGACAGAAGGGAGGGAGATCTAGGTCTGGGAAGAGGTCTTCTGTGAGGCCACCTGAATAACACGTTGATACATTAATTTATCCCCATGCAGATGCAAATTATCATCAAAGTTTGCCTGATGTAGCAACAAGCATGCTCTGGGGTATTTAAAAGACGTGTAGATTGGCACTTAGGGACATGTTGAGTGGTGGACTTTGCAGTGCTAAGTCAATGGCTGAGCTGAATGACTTTAAAGGTCTTTTCCAACCTAAACTATTCCATCACTCTATGATTCTATTTTCAGGGTTCCCGGGAGGTTTTGCATGTGTATTTTCTGAGCAGGTGTCGGTAGATGGCACTCTTACAAGGGCTCTCAGAGGGTGCCTTGGGAGTGCCGCAGGCAATCACTGCCTGTTTTGGTGGAGGCAGTGGCTGGGGGCGAAAATAAGGGCTCATATGGCCAGGCAACTGGATTTCTCACACTTTCTAGCACAGCAGGATTATTTACAGAGGAAGAATCACTGCTTGAAGCCAGGAGCTGCTGTCAGCATTGCTCCTAGAACACTAGCTTGACTGCAACTTGGTCATGCCCACCTCTGTTCTGAGAGGGTGGCAAATAATCCGGAGAAGTGCATGACATTACCACACATGTAATTTGAGGATTTACAAAGGGAGAGTGCTACTCATTTCCCCTCTAAACAGAAGCTGATTTGCACAGGCTAGAAATCAGGTGATGCTTAGGGAAAACAGTATTTTAGTACATGAATGTCATCTAAAGGAGATAATTACATGATTAATTGCACAGCCATATGAGAAACCAATCTGTGCACTAAAATCTCTCCTGTAATCCATCACAAACAAAATTTATTCTGGCCATTAAAACAACTAGCCTAATATATTCCTTTTGATACATTATGGTAATTCTTTTGCTTCATATGTTGATTTTATGTCAGTCCCCTTTCGCAGCAATTTTGTTTTCTTTTATAAAATTCTGTCTTGGAGTAAGTCAGCATTCAATGACAGTTTAATATTTTGTGACTTCTTGGATTAGAAAAAGGTTCTTTTTTTATCCCTGAGTCTGTTTCTTTTAGGATGGGACACACAGCTCTGTCTTTTAGCCCTGAAAGAAGCTCTTGGAACTAGTACATTTGGTTCGATACAGCAGTTTAATGCCATTTGCTGAGGTGTTAATATCTTCCTCTGGACTCTGAAAATATCTGTAACACATCTTATTGTCAGCAGCTGTAAAGACTAACTTGATCTAGTAATGTTTTTAAAATTTGTTCATTAGTTTTTAATGACTCTGGAATTAATCTATTGGTATAGAATAGTGTAGAGGCTCTTTTATCAGGAATTTTGGATGTCTGTTATCACTATAGCAAAGTCAGATATGAGTTGGCATTCATAATTAAATGTGATCAAAGCCCTTCTATATTACGACATTTCGCAGATGTAATAAAATACATTTGGATTAGGCTCTCTCTTTGGAGGTTTGTTATGTAGACTTACAATTTCTGGTGTCAAGATGGTTATTATTACAACAGATTTCTTAGAGGTCTGTGTTTCAGAGTTATTACTCTGAATGCGTATTTGTCCGTATGGAGCTATAGCTCTGACAGACAAGGTGAAGCAAAACCTTTGCTTTAAGAAGGCTATTCAAAGTGATCTAAAATCCATTTCTAAATAAATGTGAAAGGGCACAGATTCTGGGAAATAGAAAAAGTAGTGATGCCTATGCTCTGGGAGGGAGAAAATGATGAATTGTATCATTTCTGCAGCGTTCTGCCTTGTATTGTGTACATGCTGTGCTAGGAGACTTGCCGCTCAGGCAGATCATAGAAAGCAGAAAGCAAGCGGATGCAAAGGTCAAATCCTGCTGAAATCCCTGCTAAGGCACCTGAGGTATTAGCTGAAAACAGCAGGTAAGGACCAGCCTAAGCAAGCAAGAAACTGTCACCCTGTGAGAGGTTGCTATTTCCTCCCTCTGGGACAATTCCAGTATCTGTTGATTCAGATCTGCATGAAGATTTGTGCATGGCTTTAAAGAAATAACATTCAGTCATGTTTACAACTTCCTCCAAAAGACAGAGATAATTTTTCCCTAGTCCCTAATCATATAGAAACAGTGAAGCTTTGTTGCTTCTGAAATTTCCTGAAGACATAATCAATATCTCTTTACTTGATCCTTTAAGCAGTACTCTTTTGCTTCAATAAATGATAAGCAAAATTCAGTTGCTATATGTGTTGCAGATATATTCAAGCACCTGCAGCTACCTAAGGTAATACAGTAAGTTACTTCCATTTTTTACTCTTGGTTCAATTTGCCAGTCACATATCCTCCCATTTTTTTCCATTTCTCTCAGGTATTTGCGGACATACAAAAGAATCCAATAGAAACAATCTTTCTCTTGAACAGTGACATTGAAATTATTTTTACATTAGGAGCATAGAAAAAAATGCATCCAACTCCTGTAACTGAGGGCTATCTCCATGAGTAGATACATGGAGTAAAAGTGATCATGAGTATGCAAGTGTAGTGCTCAGGGCACCATACCTGGAAGAGAAGAGACTTGGACTCCCATCCCTACTTCATTTAACAATTAACAAGAAACACTTTGAAGGTTTAGATCATAGGGGCAGGCCCCTATGCCTGGCCCCTGCTACTGGTTAAAATGTGCAGGCAAAGGTAACATGAAATTTTAAGAGCTTAATTTTGAGTCTTTAATAATTGACTGCTTATGTCTCACTGGATCTGTTCTGTGAGTATGGCAAGAGCTTATAACACTTGTCTCAATAAACTGCAACATTTCAAAATTACAAACCACAAAAAAAAAAAACCTAAATATTATACCTAGAAACCTTGTCTTGCTGATGCCCGCAGTCCATTGAAGATATGACAACAATATCAGAGAAACTGATAACATCTACAACTACAAGATTTCTTGGAGATAATCACTTTTTCTAACTGAAATCAAAGTTATTTCCCAAAGCCCATAATCTTATTTCTTCTACCCAGCTAATTTCTGCTTGTAACTTCTTAAGTTGGTGAGCCATCAGTAAGCAAACTCTGAGAAAAATGCATATATGGCATTAATCACAGTGAGGCAGATGTAATAATTATAATTTTATATTAATTGGAAGTAAATTCTTGTAGTAAATGAAGTACAGACCAGCAAACTCATTCGTAGGTTCATTCTGTGAGTAAATCAAAGTATACTTGATAATTCTTTCCTTATGTGATTCATAGATCTTTTACTCACATAACAAACAATCATTTCATCTCTCACTCTGAAATTAATAAATTCAATTAAATAAATCGCAGAACACTACAGAGTGCAACATACTATTTCTTAGATTAACCTTTCCTGGCTTTCACTATGTCTTCTCTTCCAATTAATTGTATTTGCAAAATTAGACTCCAAATAGCCTTGCCTACTACTCCTGATTGAGGTAAGAATCAAAAACAGGAGAAGGAAATAGCATAAAACAAGGGAAGAGTACTAATTTCGTAGTATACTATTTATGAGTTTAAATAACATTTAAAACACAGTCACATTCCTGCACTGTCACTTGGTTAGTCGCCTTGCTTATTATGTTAATTATGACTCATAAATAAATGTGTGACTAGACAGTCAGCAAGAGCTCAGGGACACTTAGAGGGAATTATTAATATTTCTAAATTACCTAATCTGAAAAAAGTACAATGAATTTTAATAGTAACACTTTTCAGTCTTCTGATGATGAAGCCCTAACTTGACTGGAAGTAGTCTGAAAACTCTCTACAGTTAATCTTGTTATTAATATGGCATGCTTGCCTGGTAACACAGGCATATGCAGACATGCATGCATGCATACCTTTCATGGTTTTCAGTTTTCCCATTGACCATGCTGGTTGGTCAAATTCAAATAGCAGGTACAGCCGGGCTCCCTGTTGTGGAGTGCTTGCACAGCAAGGAACCTGCTAAAGGCTGCACCTGCCAGCACCTGCACTCTTGACAAATTGCCTTACATACTGGCTTTTGTATAATGGGCAGCAGTAACTAATAAGCACAGTGCTATATGAACTTCTCTGCAAAACACAGCCAGTTCTTGTGGCAGTCTCATAAAGGAGCAATTTTCCATATATTGCTTGATAATTGCAATTATCGATACTTCCTGGGAAGGACTGTTAATTTGACTTTCTTACAGTCTTGTACAGTAACTGCACTAACAGTTAAGCTGCTTTTGGCTTTTATCCCCCCAGCTGTACCAGCCTGAGGCAGTGTGAACATTCATGCGTGTATCAACATGCAGCCACCTGCCCCAGTTTCTCCCTTCCATCCATGAGCTGAAAAGGCCCCCAGCTCTTCCTGATGCAGCTCTCCCCTCGATGGATGGGATTTGATAACCCCTTACTGGCTGCATTTAAGATCATCCCAAGAAACTGTAAGTCCTCACCTAGAGATTGATAGGTAATTGCCTATTTGCTCCCGTCACTTACTATTTGTGATTTTAATAACTGTCTTCTCTGCTGCCCTCTCCCATTTTCCCTTAGCTAATGTCAGTGTCTCTTCTTTCAGCTCTACCCACTCCTCCTTCCCATAGCATAGTGACAGGCTCACATTCTGAGCTACAAATTTTCCACTCTCTCTTCTCAGCTTTTAAAAGATGCCTCTGTGTTAAATGAAGCAAAGAATTCTGTCACCATAAACTGCAAAGAGAATGCAAACCATCTTGACTTAACAGTACCACACAATCAGAAGATACTTCATTTGCTTTTTTTTTTTTTAACTAAAACCATAGCTGGTTTGAAAGGGATTTGGTGACCTGAAAACAGAGGACAGCTAAGAGCCTGTGCTGTCTACACTGCTGTTCAACATCTTTTCCAGAAGTAGAATAACTGCTATAGAAAGTTGCTTCAGTTTAGTATTCCCACCCCTAGGCTTTGCAGAGCTGTGAAGAGACCATAGTGTACATCCATAGTAAGCTATTTCACTCAGCATTACGACTGTTTGTTCTTTGTGCTAATTTCCACCAAGGGCAAAATACAATCCAGAGCCCAAATTGAACTCAAAACGTCTTTACAGCTACGGTGAAAGAAGGCACAGCAGGAAGCTCCGTATTTAAAACTTTGTACTAGTCCTTGTTTTAGAAGTAGAGCAAACAGATCCGTGACAGCAACATTCTTTTCTTCCTCCTTAGGCAGCTACCACCGGCAGCTCTAACATGACTTGATGCATGCAAAAGACTAACCTTTTCCTTCAGTTTTGCCTGTGGGTTGGTAGGAGAGATTACTACATCCCTGCTCCGGTTAATTACCTCACAGCAGGCCTTTGGAGCTCTCAGCAATAATGCCCCACAGCAGGAGAGCAAAGGCAAGTGTTGTGGATACTTGGGATGGAGAGCCATGACTCCACAGCAGTGAATGTAAAATAAAACCACGTGTGTGCTCCTCTGTGTAACTATATAAAACATGTACTGCTTATAGTTACTTACTGCTCACAGATCTATTTCCTTTTCTAAAAAGGTAAGTCTTCTGGTAGAGGCATTATCTAAGCTATTTCTTGCAGTACCTCATCTCTGCTGTCTAGTCTGGAACATGTACCACTCTTCACCATTAAAGAAGTATAATTTTAAAAATAAAGCATGTATTGTATTGATGTATCCTGTACAGCATGGTGTAGATCAAGGTTAAAAACCAGAAGAGATTAGCTAGAGAATATAGGGCTTGAAAAGTCTGAAAGCTCACCTGGCCTACCTTACAGGCCCCAGGCACATTCAATTACACCAAGATGATTCCCAGAAATGTTTGCCTAATCTAGTCTTTAAAAACATAGGATACTGAATTTCTACAACTTCCCCAGGCTGTGTACATCAGCACTTCACCATCTTTATGATTAGAAACCATTCTTTTAAGGTTGGAACTGCATTTCCCTTTACTGCAATTACTCCCTTTATTCTCAGTGTACACAGGGAGTAGTTTACAGTTGTCCTCTCTACAAAGCCTACTCGAAGACCTTTAGTCTTTGTTAGACTGAGCAATTTCTTCCACTCCTTCCTCACAATTTTCTCCTAATTCACCAAACTTTTTTTTTTTTTTTTTTTTAATTCTCCTCTCCTTTTCTTTCTACAGTTCTTCCAGGTGGTCTGAATAATTCTCAGAACTAATTCAGGTCAGCAACTTGGGAAGGATATGAACCAACTCAAACATGTCCAGGGAGGGCCATGAAGATGATCAGAGGTCTGAAGCATTGTTCCTATGAAGACAGCCTGAGAGAGCTGGGCTTGTTCAGCCTGGAGAACAGAAGGCTCCAGGGAGACATTAGAGCAGCTTTCCAGTGCATAAAGGGGCTGACAAGAAAGCTGGAAAGGGATATTTTGCAAGGATATGTAGTGATAGGCAAGGGGGAATGGCTTTAAGCTGACCGAAGGTAGATTTAGATTAGATATTAGGAAAAAATTCTTCACTATGAGGGTAATGAGACACTAGAAGATTTGCACAGCAAAGTTGTGGATGCCTCATCCTTGGAAGTGCCCAAGGTCAGTTTGGGCGGGGCTTTGAGCAACATGGTCTAGTGGAAGGTGTCCCTGCCCATGGCATGGGTGTAGGAATTAGAGAATCTTTAAGGTCCCTTTCAACACAAACCATTCTATGATTCTATGAAATCTACTTAATACAGTCAGAGGAGTCCAGAAACTTAGAATCATAGAATAGTTAGGTTTGGAAAGGATGTCAAGATCATCTAGTTCCAACCCTCCTGCCATGGGCAGGGACACCTCACACTAAACCATGTCACCCAAGGCTCTGTCCAGCCTGGCCTTGAACACTGTCAGGGATGGAGCATTCACAGCTTCCTTGGGCAACCCATTCCAGTGGCTAAATAATTCAGATTATTTTAAAGTAGGCAGATTTAGTCAGTTAAACAGCTCTGAAGACTGAAGCACTGGGCTCAGTGCAGTTGCCTATACATGAATGTCTAGTGCTATTTGAGATGCCTTTGAGTATCCTGCCCAACATTAAGCTATCGGTCCAGAAGGACATGGTCTCCTAAAGTCTTCATGTCACGTCACCAGCTTCATGTCTAAGATGTCTATGACACCTCGACGTGTAGAGATGATCTCAGATTTTTATAGTTAGGTATTCAAACTGAGCCCACAGCTGGCATGTAATTTCTTACATTGCAAAATCAAGGTCAGATACAGACCCTTACTGTCTAACTTGTTAGGCATGGCATCAGAGGCCATCACACAGCCTAAAATGATAAGGATTTTCCTATCTTGTTTATGGAAAAAGATGGTACTGTCCTAAATAGTCTTATCAGAAGAGAAGAATGTGGTGTTGTTTTTTTATTCAGGGTGGTTTATTCCAATTCTGACATTCTGTGAGAACCTGCACTTGAAGCAGAAAGGGACTCTAGGATCTAAATTTATTGTTATTCTACACTGAGGAGGCAAAGATGTTTGCTGGTGTACTAATATGTGGTATTAGCTGACTTTTCCATCTTTCAGCTTATAAGATGTGCAATACTGTGATAGCTAAACCACCCTTCTCTTCATGATACACAAATATATTTGAGTTAAATCATTGCTTGCTGCTTCTGTGTTTTCACGTTTAAAATGTGATGTATAAAAATGAATGGCCTGTCAAATTTTCATTCAATCTGGATAAATTAATTTCTCCAAGGGGTGGAAAGTAGAATCAAGAGGATCATTTGTGCTAGTGGTGTATATGATATAATGGATGAGTGAAAGTTATTGCTTATTAAAAGGTAATTTTACCTGGAAGCTCCCTCCTCATATCATTTTGGATCAGATGCTTATGAGGGGAACAGTAGACATGAGTACATTAGGGAGGATAGACAGGAATTTTTGAGCTATGACAAGTTCTCAAGCTCATCAAAAACCTGCAGAGCCCCTCTGAAACTGCTCTAGATATTGTGCTAAGTGGGAAAAGCATGCCAAAAGTAGGAAGGAACAAAGCTGATTTAGTAAGCAACCAGTTGCTGGATCATCTGGGTAAAAATGCTCACTTTAGTATCAACACTTCCACATAGGTTTAACTTCTTTGCCCTCCTCTGGATATTGACTTGGGGCAGTTTAAGTGGGATTTTCCAAGAAAGTGATGCTGTATTGAAGGAGCAGGGACTTGCAGTCAGCCTAAAGCAACAGGATGGTCCCTGCAATGGTCAGGCTCCTCACCAGTCACGCGTGCTGTTTCCCTCCACTTGTTGTTGCAAACGGTTTGTCCTCACCTTTTCTCCTGTCCTAACCTGAGAAAAGTCAGTCTTGTTTCTACTCATTCTCTTGATCACATGCAGTAACAGCAGCTAACCAGACAATTCAAGTGTCATTTTCCCTCACCTTAAACAACTTATTTCAAAACAAAACAAAAAATACTGCTAAGGAAATCTAAGCCATATTGACATTTTCACTGATGCTCAAACACTTGACAAAAAAGGTAAGACAGAATTTTGGCTAAACTTTTGCTGAATGAAAAAGGGTTTTCTATCCTCTAGCAAGTCAATCAATAAAATTTAGCTCTATGTTTCAGGGTGTCCATGTGTGCATTTGGTTTTGATTCCTTGCCTGTCTGTTTGACAAACCTTCAGTCCTGACACAATGTACAATACTGTTGGTGAGTTCTAGGAAGAAACTGGATGTGAAAATACCCAGTGAAACTGATTATATTCCTGCTGCTTAAACACATTCCCCTGAGGCCCATTTAGCTACACTTTGAATAATGTTTCAGTTGAAATTACCTCTTTCCTTTTGACAGATGAATAACAAGTACGTAGTGGTGTAGGAGTTCATTTTGTAAGCTTTAGAACAAGGTTGTAGCCTTTCTACCAACAGTGTTGTTTCTTGTATTTGTAACTAAATTCAGTGCAAGGAATGTACTAAATTGCTAACCTATGCTAGTAGACTTCCTGGAAACAAATAACTGTCTTCAGTTCTTTTGCCCTTCTATCCAGAGGTACGTCAGCTGTACATCACAAAATGAGGGATATGAGATAAAATTGGAAGCTGCCAGATTGAAAAGCCATGTTGCTGTTTCAATTTGGTTGTATAATTAATTTATCTTTTTCTCCTTTTTCTGCCCACCCCTTCCCTCAAGATACTTTAAGGTTTACCCCAGGTGTGCTGAAATTCAATATACAAAAATACTGCATCCACTCTTATTTGCCTATATATACATTAAAATGCAAACCTTCACTTGTAAGTCAAGGCATTCAGGAGACCTTTAAATGCAGCATTTCCTGATGTTGATATTTTATTACTCTGATATTGCTGTGTTATGCTAAAAAAGTTTAGATTTTTTTTACTAATTGTGACTTTTAAGGTCACAATGGGAATTTCTGGCCATGCAGCAAGTCTCCAGAAGCCTGGGGTAAAATGCAGCAGCAGCAGCCGCTGCTACTATCCCACTGCAGTGGGAGATATTGGGTCCCTACGAACCAGCTTTGTTTTACTGATCAACACAGAGGGCAGCAGCAGAGTCTAAAAATCAACTTGTTTGGATTAGAGTTTCAGGCACTTCAGCAGCTAGTTCCTCAGAAGTTAATGGAGAAGACCTGGATTTAGCTAAGCCAGCCTACAAGATTTCAAAACCAAAGGGCTGTAAGTGACACAAGTCAAGGACTGGTTTCATTTTAGCTCATCTGAGGATTCAAACTTATGTAAAAGCTTTTAAGGTTTTGTATTATGGAGTAAATATTTTTAGTAGTTTATTATTATTATTACTTAAAAAGAAATATTTTATATGCTCCAGCTGAGAACAGATTTTTGTGTTTCAAAGTCATAACAGCATTTCTCAGCCAAAGAGTGTAAAAACACAATAAATGATCCTCTGCTCTTTCTTACCAAGCACTTTGGACTCCACTGGTGAAAAATGCCACAGAATTTCCCATTGTGATGATTACTGTTATTAAAACTGGCCAAATAAAAGTGAATTTGTATTATCTCCCAAAGCATTTCTAACCACATCTAAGCAAGATATCAACAGCTGAGGCCATTAATGGTGGGAGCACATGTTATTTTTGCTTCAGAACATTGCTTGTCACTTTGTATAAAGAAAAGAAAGCATTTACATTACATCCAGAATTTCCTATCACTGTGTAATCCTAAAATAGTTCCCAGCAACCTTCTGGAAAGAAAACCAAATACATTCCAGATTAGCAAGAGAATATAGAAGGTATATATGTGATATCATACTTCTACCAGATTATTAGAAATGTCCATAATGTAACTGTTCTTACTTATATTAGTAAAACTGCTCCCTCATTCTGTTAATGAATTCTCAAGTTCATCTTCTGTTATGCAGAACTTTTTTTTTGGCTGAAGTCTCACTTTTGCCATCATTAGAAGAAACATTAACTAATAAGATAATTTTATTGGTGTGGATGGACATCTGTTTCCAATTTAGCTTTCAGAAGTATGGCATAGTCTCTACAGCTTACAATGATGTGACAATGTTCATCTGATTGAGCTTCACAGAAAGAATATTTCCAAAAGTTTAGTACATTCATATGCATTAACATTTATAATTTTGTTAGCTTCCAATGTGATGGTCTCATAGTAACATAATTTTTAGACACCATTTTACAGAGGAAAAGCAAGTTAGTATTACTCGGTCATTTATTCTGTTTGGTATTAGAAAGGCATTTGAACACCTCCGTATTATTAAAATTCGTGCCCTATAATCTAATACACAAAGGTCACATATGTACCAGGACAGTATGAATCTCAGCATTAAGGGGAAAAAAAATGACGCAGACCATGATAAGGATGCTATGATTTTAGATACATATTCTCTGGAAACTACAAGATTTGGTTCTTATTCTCCAGATTGTATAGTTATTTATAATATTTAAAGAGTAGATAAATAAAGATTTTCAGAAGCAGAGAACCGAGGGTGTGAGCAAGTAGAATGAAATGTTGGGATCTCACCAACAAAGCCAATAGATAATCATTGTAAAGAAACTGTAAGGTATGTCTGGTGCTCCTGCTTTGATCAATGTTGGATATTACTATTCTCTTCCCACCATTTTATATTTTTCTTTTTTATTATTTATTCCCTGTGATTAATTGCTTTCATCTTGGGACATCAGACACAAGAAACTCAGCGGAGCTGCCTGAACACAGGTTCTCAGGGTCCTTAGGCATCCCTGTGGCCCCCTCCTGCAGTCCTACAGAATGTACTGAAGACCTTCATCTGCCTGCAGCAGCTGGTAGAGGCTAGGCAGGGCACCAGGAACAGATCAGGTGGCACCAGATTCCTGCATTTAGGGAACTGAATAGAACCCAACATCTCCTCAGGCTTCTGTAGCTCTGTCTTACTGTATGACACACTGGTACTTCAAAGAGCTATCCTGGTATTTCTTATGATGACTAAATAGGACTTTATTTCTTTTTATCTCATTACTTTAAAAATTCTAATTTCTAGATGCAGTTTTACTTATGCACATGGTTCTGGTCTGTTTTTTTTTAACCTCTCAGTGGTGATGTACTTCTGGATCATGCACAAATATTGACAACACTAGACAACTGTGAAAAATGCTATTACAATTGCTGCAGATAATTTTTAGAATTATAATCAAGACTCTTTAAAGCTTGATCGAGGGGAGTTTTCAGGAACTACAGTACATTCAGTCAGAGATTTCTTCAGGCTGAATGCCTTTGGATAAGAAGTTTTTCAGCTAAGCAATGCTGAAGTGTGTATTGTGCTAACTTTGTCGTTAGTGAAACAAAGATAACAGAATCATTAGGGAAAGTAATTAATTCTGTAGTGTCCCAAGTCTGTTCATAAACATTAAATCCACATGAAAGACATAAAAACACTTTCAGTGACACGCAAATAAATTGGAATTGGGAAGAGCTAAGGAATCAGCTTTATGGTACGCATTGCCTTAAAGATGGTGCAGTTTCAGAAAAGCTATACAAAACACTTAATTGTAGCACATTTTAATGTACATTTCCCCTTCTCTATTTAGTAACAACCAAACAAGAAATTTTGCTTAGATTCCTAAATGATTCTTCATCCTTATCTGATAGCTGGCTTTATGCTTCAGTAACAGCTGTGGTAAAGCCATGGCAATTTTTAAAAGAAGAAAAATAAGACCAAAACTCCAATCCTTTCATAAAGGATCAAAAGAAAAAATATGAAATATATTCAGTCGTTTCTAGGTCAATTCATATGCTGTGCTTATTTTAAAAATTAACATAATTTCTATAGCCACAGTCCAGGGAATTTCAATTTACAATCACTCTTACTTCATATTTCTAGCCATTATATTCTGATGCCTTTTAAAGATGGCATTTTGTAATAATTAGTTTATTTTCATTAATTTCTTGTTGACTTAAGCAGCATCAACAACTTTGTTACTAAGTGAAATTGGAACATAGTCAAACGTTACATTTATTTTCATTTGGAGTTGTTTTTTTTCTTTAGGGGAAAAAATCTGAAGCATAGATCTTAAAAAATTCTTGTAAAAATATTGGTTTTATTCTGACAAAAATGGGCTGAAGAAGTCTAGAGTTCATTCTAATATACAATAGAAAATAATCCTCAGTTACACATTGGAGCCTATAACACAGTGCCAACTCTGAGTACTTCTGGGAAACCATGGCCAAGTACTTCACTGCATTTGTAGTCATGTTGGGTCAACTAAAACAAACCAACCACACTATAACACAGAAAATGTTCCTCTTCTAACACATTAATGTAGAAATTAATATATAACAGGTCAGCTTGCCTGTGTTCTGTTCATAATGTAAAAATTATAAGTAAAGATGAATCTCATTAAACCTAATTGTCCAATAACGCAAGAGGGCAAATGGTATTTTACTAACCCAGGATGATGGATAGGTAATACCTCAAAGTAACAGGGAAGCTCATGCATTGTATTTACATTGGTACTGTTTAGTCATAACCATTGTAGAACATCCCACACAGTTTGCAATTCCTAGGAGGCAGCAATCACCATGGATATTTTCCTTTTGAACGTTCTGTAATATCAACCATCATGCTGGCTATGACAAGTTAATTTTGCTTTACATATATTGTATGCATATGTTGATGCTAGATATCAGGAACATGGTGCTGTCGTGGGAAAAGAGTAAGACAATGATTTCATGCACTACGTGTCTGCTCATCATGAACAGTCCCTGCTACAAAAGTTACTAATGACACCTTCATTGCTGTAGCAGAATTCAAACCTAAAAGCTTTTTTCACTCTCAAAAGATATTAATGTATAATTCTGTAGAACACATTTAAAATAAGGGCAGAGAAAAATAGATCTATGTCTTTGCATGAAAATGTCTTACTAGACAAGATAGTAATTTCATGCTCTTTCCTTTTGGTTCCTATTAGAATACTGGATTGTGCTTAATTTCTAACAAATTTTTCATAAGTCTCTAGGAAACTGGTTCAGATATTTAATGTCATTTTACTTAGAGTAAGATCTCACAAAATGGTGGACATCTCCCCTATTTCCCTGATCCTCTATTTGTTTGGCTGTGAAGTCTAACAAAAATTTAGTTACACACCCAAGTATTCCCTCAGGCTATTAAGTGCTCAAGTACTCCAGCAAAACCTAGGAGAGATGGCACAATAGATCTTTGGTACAAGACATTATTTCCATTAGGAGTAATGTTCTGCACTGCAGCAAAATGCATTAATAGTATTGTATTATAATGTTATAATGGGATTACTGATGCATGTCACCACTTAGCACAGTTCATTGTCTTGTGATTAAGGTATGGAGCAAGATAAACACAGTTTTACAGATACTTTACTAAACAGCTGAAGTACTCCTGAAAAGTAAAAAAAAAAAGAAAACAAAACCAAAACAAAACAAAAAAAACAAACCTACCAAAAAAACCTTTCATCTAAAGGGCTTTGCTTGTCTTGCGTTTTGTATTTTCTCTCTGAAATCCGACATATTCATTATATTCTTATTTTGAAGCTTGAATGACAATCAACATTTTCTACAAGATAAAAAGGGAGTAGAACAAAATAACACTAGAGAAAAAGACATGCTAACATTTCCTCCACAGGAACATTACTCATTAACAGCTTCACAGCATTCAGAACTATTTTGACAGAAGTAATCTGTGCTCCTTCCTTTTTTCATGCATGAATTAAAATTGTAATTATTGCATCTGCAGAAAAATCACCACCTAATATACAAATGTCTGTCCAGGGATAATTTTTCTCTCCTCCTTGCAGTTCACCTAATAGTCTCAGCTCTTCTGTGGTGTCAAGGAGACCAGTGAAATTTCATTACAGCATCATTTCATTTCATTGTTTAAGTCTCTGGCTAATATTAGATAACAAAGTACAACATCAAATTTATTCTTACAAGTACAGAGTAATCCAAAGCATTCTGGTTTGTTTGAAAACACTGGAGACTTCTTTGTCTCTTTTCAGAAAATGCATTGAGCTTTTCTTACTATATTGTGGGCTACATCCATGGGAGCAGGGATGTACTTTTGCTGTTCCTGTTATTTAAAGAAAGAGTGACACATAAAAGCAAAGACACCTAACATGATGATGTGAACACTGAGCTCTGCATTTACAGATACTACAGTTTCTCATAATACTGTCATGTGCCTCCATTCCCAAAGTGGCTCTACATTTCAAAACCTTATTTTTCAGTGAACCACCTTCCAGATGAGAAAATTAGTAGGAATGACTGGAAATGAGGCAGTTAGTAGATGTTAAAAGAAATTCAGAGAGAGCTATAGCTTTTGCTATATTATATTGCCTACTCTTTGCAAAATCACAGGAATCAAGACAATTTTCTTCCTTAATGTGTAGAGGTACAGGTGGCACCAGGTTCCGTGAGTGCTCAAAGTACTGGATGACTTCTTCATGCTAAGATATGCTTATGAGATAACAATAAATTCTTAGCTGTCTCAATTTTTTTAAAGAAATGATTGGATAAGGAAGAACTCATATTCTTCTTCTTTTCCATTATTGGTTTGCCTTTTCCGTTTTATTTTCATTTCCCCCTTTTTTTCCTTTTCCTTTCCCTTTACTTTTTCCTTTTCCTTTTCCTTAAGGCAAGACCCAACTTAGAGCCCAGTACAACTTTCTGCTTCTGGAACACCAGCCTTCTCAAGCTGGATCTTGACTCAAACACTCTTAGCTGCTGCTCTCCATAGCTTCCAATGAGCAGTAGATTAGCCTACAAGATTATAAATACAGGGGATAAAAATCCCCTATATTCAAAGGCATAGAAATGGGGGACTTGAAAATTACCAGAGGTGTAAAGTTAAAATAAAATTACCAGTAACAACAAAGGAGTAATGAAATCCTAAGAATTTGTAATTGCAACGATGATACTATTAGAGATTATTGGACACTATTTTATTACATTAAAAATTGAAAAAAGACTGAAAAAGAAATTAAAATATCAAAACACGTGTGCCTTTTAATACCAAATTATTGTAAATATCTGGATCTATAAAAGTATAGATCTATAGAAGTTCTAGACAAGAATCAGTATGGTTTGTTATATCTGTATGATTCTTAAAAGTATAAAGATTTATACCTCTAGTATCTGACGAAAGCTCATCTTTGGTCAAACAATGGGGAAATAAAACCCAGAATAAAGCAAGCACACGCCCGCAGAGGTATTCAAGGACTTTACTTCTAATACTCCTACCACCCAACAACAGAAGGTACATGCCAAAATGTATTTGGCATTCAAATGCTTTATCTTAAAATCTTCCTGTGACTGAATCAGAAACTGAACATAAATTTTCTAAATCAAAGTTACATGACCAATTACAAGATTCAGCACCTATTTTACCTTTGTCCTCTTCACATCCTGCCTCTTAATGCACAATAGTGCAACAGGTACTGCTTTACAGTGACTTGGTTTTACATACTCATAAACAGAAATAAATGAGCCCAAATGTTGTAAGGCTGTTCAAAGTCTTCTATTAATTGGTGAAATATCATTATGACAACACTAAAAGAAAGATAAAAAGCAATGCAACAAGTTTATTCTGACCACTTTTTTCCAATTAAAGAAAGAATATATTATTAAAAAAAAAAAAAAGACAAGGAAATGAAAAGGCAAATTAGTGCCTGGAGGACACTCCAAAAGGAAAGGAATGATGAACGTCACTTAGAATTTCCTGCTTGATTTATCAGCAATATTCATAAGTGTATGTCTATCCAAAAGCTTTGTCCTGGATCAGGCAATTAATTAAACTAGAGAAGATCTCAAGCAGGGGAGAGCTGAGAGCTGTTAATAGCATATGGCTGATAACAAAACCTGGCTCTGCTGTTTTTCTTGGGACACATTCCTCTGCACTTCTACAGCACTAGAGAGATATGAGATCCATGGATAAGCAGTACAGCATGTAGTAAGCAGACCCAACTCTTCAGAATTTAAACAATTACCCATAATGTTAGTATTATTTCTCAGTTTTAGCAAAAGGATGATTGCACATGAGCATTTGTTCATTCCTTTGGGCATATGCGCACAAACGCTTTTATCCAGTCTGTTGTACTTGAGGCTAAGTGAGAAAGTAAGTGACTTTTGCAATGTGAGGTCAAAGCTGAAAAATAGTAATAGCAGAAATGGCAAGACAGAACAGAAATGAGATCAGGACTGGTAAAAAGCTGAAGGGTGAGGATGAGACTTGGTTTCAAATTGTCACAGAAGGTGGTGGAAAACACAGGAGAAGTCAAAGTATGGCAATAGGAAAGAGAATGTTTCAAGAGCATCCTGGTAATTTCAGTATGGGTCTTTCAGAGTGCTCAGTCCAGTCATACATTCCGCCATTTTGGCGGCACTTGAAACTCTAAGACTGTAGTGGCTTTGCCCAGAAAAGAAGAGTTGAAACATTCCTCAGAAAACTATATAATTTCTACAGCCCAGATCAAATACTGGCTTGTTGCCCCAAGCCCTGGGACTTCAGTTTCGTTTGGTGCTTCTGTACCAAATGAAAATAAGCTTCATAAAGCCTCTTCAGGAAATACATATTCAGGCAGGATTTGACTCCAAACTTCAATACTAGAGGATCTTTTTTTCCAAACTTGTTGTTCAGAGTTATATTTCTAAGTTACCGCCAAAGTGCCTATCTGTTAGAACTTGTCACAATTATTTTGAAAGATATACTTGATGTGTTTATCTCTCTTCATGTTAGGCAGTACGAGTCCAGAGGTACAAATTTTACCAAAACCAGACCTCTCTCAGTGATCCATGGGAATTTTCCCACCTTTGGTGGAAGCCAGTACTTGTCAGTAAAACTTTCCTTCACTTTTTGACTAATGGACCAGCATATCTCATGACACTTGAAATGGCTGGCTTTTCATTGGAAACTCAGTGACTGAAATTAATTAAAATCCCCTTGATTTTCATTTATACTGGTAATTCCAACAAAGAAAAGCCATTAGTGCACATCTACATTCCGGAAAATGCAGAGTAAGTGCTTACAGTAAACAGATACTCCCCCTTCATAGCTACATATGCAGTTGGCAGCTACACTGTGGGATGGAGTCTTAAAATTAGAGACAGATCACAAATTAAGATAAAAACACTTGAAACTTCGTGATTGCTATAAGTGGAAACCATCCAACTCTAGTTTTTTTATGTACATAGTTCTTTTAAAAAAATAAAATCTCTGACTTTAATCTACCATCTTTAAAATGTATCTTAAATGTATGTCATGTATTTTTATTTATATAAATCTAGTTGTCATGTAATTTTATTTATACAAAAATGCAGACTTCTCTTTGTCTCCTGCATTTGGAAATGTGTGCCTGTTCAATGATATCAGAGGTTTACATTAAAAATTAAAGCAGATACAAAGTTAAGTAGTCCTTTAACTGCAGGTGTCGCTCACATTCCCTGTACAGAATTGTTTCCTAAATTTGGGACTCACAAGAACACGAAGCTGTACCCAAAGTCTCCTTAGATACTTGACAGGAACTCTAAATTTTCTGTCAGCTGAAATGACAGAAATCTGAAAAGCCCTCTTTTTGGCTGCTTTTTGCGGACGTTCCAGTCTGATAGTCTCCTGTTTGGAAATGACACATAGTACGTAAGTAGTAAAATAACTAATTTGTGAAGCCTGTGGAGACTTACACGAGCTCGGTTGTCCAAGCAGCTCCAGGGCATCAAAGACATAAGCACATTGACAGAAGCTACACAATGTGGGATTGGAACATTTAATTTCAAGGGGAAGGAAGTGGCCCTTGAGTCAGCTCTGTGACTAACTTTTTTTATAACCAGTACTTCAACTCAAATACGTTCCATCAGCATCCTAATGGAAAACAAATGTACACTGAAGCACTTTCTGTTGCATTAGCTATGAAACACGAACAGATACAAACTGTTTACTGCTAAAATAAACTTACCACTCTATTGTTGTTGCAGAAAGGACTGACCACTTTTAACAAGGTAATTATATACCTATTGACCTAACTAGTGAAAAGGATATTTTGTGATACTCATTTGACTAATCTACATGTGATAAAATCACACTTTTTGAATCACAGTAAGAATACTCAAATGTCAGAATGTCAAAATCAGACAGAAGTCATAAAAACGTAAATGGCTAGAAGAGACTGAAACAGTAAAGAACCAAAATTATTCACCCCCTCCCCAATATTTGTTCTGAATCAATATTAATTATTGCAATGCCAATCATTTAGCTAAAAGACTACATAATTTTTTTACCTTCCTACAAGTGTCACGAAACAACAGCTGAATCAAAGACAAATTCAGTACTGTAAAAGGATTTCCTTTAATTTTTCCTGCAGGGAGAAGCTCTTTGGCAGTAGATAAGTCTGGCACAGGACATCTGCTTGTTTTTCAGATAACCAGAAGAGCTAGTCCATACTGCTTTGTAAGTGAAAAGCATCTCTCTGCTCATTTCCCCACAGAAGCCAGAGCAGAAAAATCCACAGATAATGATGCCTAAATTTAGGTATCTGTATGTAGGTATCTAACCATGAATTAGCTGTCTAAGCTCCTATTATAATCAATGAAGATTTAGAGTTCAATTCATTTGCACACAAATAGCTATCTAGCGCATTTGATGTGCCAAGACTATCCTACTTGGCCTTCAGAGGACATTTCAAGCAGGCATGAATGTTCTGTACAAATTGTGTCATTCGTTAGGGCTGTGAAAATGTCCATAATACATATGTCAGAATAGCAACTTCTGTTTGGGAAAATTAGTTGAATCCCAGGCATACATCAAGAGCAGCAGGACCTTAGACACTTAATTTACATGTGTGCATCTATAAGATGGTGCTTAGCCCTCCTTGCAAGATGCTTTAGTGCCTGCAATATGGAGAACAGTTCAGCCTTAGGTGAAGGGCTTGTTTACCTAGATGTGGCACCTAGCATCATTTGTGAAGCTTGTAACACCTATGCAGCACTGGTAGACAGGACACAAGGCTTATAGGAGAACTGTAATCTTCTGTAGAAGCACCCAGAGGCCAGTATCCTAGGCTATCTTATGCATACGTACAACAAAGGAATCCCATTAGAGCTGCTTGCCTTATATAACTGTAATTCCTTTTCTGCATTGTATGGTAGTGGCTAAACTAATTCTTGTCCCTAAATAAGGTACCTACAGCAGGTGGCTGAATAAAATTGTAAGGAGCACATGCACCTGTGTTCTTGAATTAATGATGATGGCTCTATCCTCCTCTGCATTACTTCAGAGTGATGCCAAGTAAATGTATCATCTATATGCCTGCACAGTTAGCATTGACTGTTTTAGTCCTGGCTAAGTTAAATAGATATACTGCCCCTTGTCCTTTACACACTGAGAAAGCAAAGCACCTAAATGACTGCAAAATTTCCTAATGTAAAAAACCCACAGTTATGCTTGGAAAAAAATTTTTTTTTTTCAGTTGATTTCTGCTGCCAGTAAGAGGCACTGAAATCCAGTTTTACAGTCAAAAGAACTAACAAAAATAATGTCTCTGATGACAGCATATGAAATAGCATAATGTTTTCCATTCGGAATTAGTTGTCATATGAAAAAGACGACCCATGTTTGACCTTCCTGTGTGAGCAGGATCATTTAAATTTCACATTTATTTTTCTGAAAGTAAAGGGCAGTTCCAAGCCTAGCATATACACCTTGTCTACACATGGCTGTCATGATAGCCTGAAACGAATCTAATGAATTTAATTTGTTAAGGGATCAAGTAACTTCAAAGACAATTTGCAGTATGAGCCTGGGAGGCAAGGCATAGCATTAATTTCCTCTCTCATAATTAAGAGTTCCAGAATCAACCTCCAGCGCTGCAAAAAAAAACTGTATGAAAAGATAAAGGGTCTGAGAGCTTTCAGGGCCAATTGCATGTTTAGGTATTGGTCCTAACATCCTGTCGTGGTTTAAGCCCAGCCAGCAATTCAAAACCATGCAGCCGTTAGCTCACTCTCTCCCCTTCCTCCCTCCCCCTCTCCCAGAAGGATGGGGAGGAGAATAGAAAGAATGTAACTCCCATGGGTTGAGATAAGAACAGTCCAGTAACTACGGTATAACACAAAACCACTGCTGCTACCACCAATAATGATAATGATAAGGGAAATAACAAGGAAAGAGAATACAACTGCTCACCACCTGCCGACAGATACAGAGCCTGACCCGAGCAGTCATCTAACCCTTCTGGGTAACTGCCCCCAGTTTACATCCTGGGCATGACGTGCCCAAAGAGGTATGGAATACTTCTTTGGTCAGTTTGGGTCAGGTGTCCTGTCTCTGCTTCCTCCCAGCTTCCCCTCCTCCCCAGCAGAGCATGAGGGTCAGAAAGTCCTTGGTCAAAGTAAACATTACTGAGCAGCAGCTAAAAACATCGGTGTTATCAGCGCTGTTCCCAGGCCAAAAGTCAAAACACAGCACTGCACCAGCTACTAAGAAGGAGAAAAATGACTGCTACGGCTGAACCCAGGACACATCCATATGTATACAAAGTATTAGCAACACTGCATAATTTTCACCACACCTTTCCTGTTCTTATCTGGAATATTCTGGTGGCATGAATACCAAGGGTGACCTTCCACTTAGCCATATGTGGTAAGAGCAACACAGTTCACAAGCTTTCAGCCTCCTTTATGTGAATCTTCCCTATACTTGTACATCATACAAGTGACCAAAATCCTTAATCTTTCAGTCACATATTGCAGTTATTTAGAATAAACTGGTCACAGAAAGCAAGGTTGAGAAGGAACTTGTCTCATCCTCTCCTCCCTTCAGCCAATGCAGGGAGAGAATAATCTTTAAGCAACCTACTTAGGAACTGAAAGAGATGATTCAATAAGATCAAGAGGACACATCCCATATATGTCATTCCTGATCACAGACGTGTGATATTTAGCACTTCTTTATCTTTAGGTTCTGTCCAGCAAAAGTAACAGGCATAAATCATAGATAAGCAGATGATTTCTCTAGTATCTTCTGTTTCTGAAAGAAATTACAGTGTGAGTGCCTAGTCATGAAATTACAGCAGAAAAACTACCATATTTCCTTGGATGCAGCCTGTAGGTTTTCTGTCAAAAAGGAATAGTATTACAAGTAATAAGTACGTATTAGCTACACTCTGACGCTATAGATACTTACCAAACAGAAATCCTTTCCTAACCCCAGGAGCAACAGGATCCTTGAATCCAGCATCAGCTGAAATGTTTTTATTCCCAACCCTGAGCTTCTCAGGGTACAGGAACCTTTTTCCTCCACTGGCATACAGTACAGTTCACTCCTTCCCAGTGGTGAATCATCTGTAAACATGAGTAATTCGTCTGCACACAAGGAATGGCATTTTCTAAGCGCTGGGGCTGCCTGTGAATGTACTATACCAACACCAGATACACTGGAAAAAGAGCTGCAAGCATGGCAATACCCAGGCGCTCTTCTGAGAGAACACTGTATGGAGACAGGAATGCTTCAGCCATGCCCACCTGGACAGATGGCAGAAGTTCACCTATCCATGAAACCACTGAGATTTATTCCTGTTTTCTCCTCTCCATAAAACCACTCTTAAACACACAGCTGGGGATTCACTTTGTAACTAATGAACTTAATGGCTGAGGTGGATTGAATCTCCTCAGGAGGCTTTCGAGTGCATTGTAGGCACTCAATGAAGGCAGCTTCACCAGGCGCTGAAAACTGAAATGAAAATTCACAGCACCATGCTGTAATACACACCTTTTTTTCTGTAACCACTAGCTGTCACAGTTCTTACTTTGAACACGGTCCAGAATTACTACCTAAAGCTGAGAATGGGATTAGTTACTTGGCAAGTGCAAATCTCAGAAGCTCAGATGAGATTTAGAGTAGCTCCCTTCAGCTGGCCAGCTTTAAGAGAGATTTACTGGCTCCATTGGCAGAGAAAAAGTGGCTAGAAAACTCTTGGTTTTTTTGTGTTACAAATCAGGCAGTTGATGGATTATCTTCTACTTCCTTTAATTTAACAATAATAGCAATGAATTTGCTTAACTTCTATCTTTTCAAATGCTTTATGAAAACATTTCAGAGGTAAAAAAAAAGTTATTTCCCTACCTCTTATGTCTCTGTCAATGACTGCATTTCAGTCATCCAAAACAGGATAACAATTCTGATTTGCAAAATCTTTCTGTGCAATGGAGACACCAAATGAAGAAAGCTTAACATTGATCCTTAAAAGCAAAGCTCTTGGCTGCATTTGAGAGTCTGCTGATCAGCACCCATTCCTGAGAACAGTAAGTTCAATAACTTTTTTTCCTTCACGATTTTTGTGTACTAGGTAGAGTTTTATCAGTGCAGTACATGAGTTTATGTTGACAATGTGCACATTTGCATCACCCAGGACTCTTTTTATTGGTTTGTAGGCTTACTGCCAATGCTGCTGGATAAAAATCTGTGATACAGTGAAGGTCACTTAAATCAACCTGAGAATGCCTACTTCCCCCACATCTTTGGTAATGAATGAGAATATAATGAGGAAACTATTAATAAGTAGCTATGTTTTAGCTGTGCTGTGACTACAGCCCTGAGTAGAAGGAAGATAGTGGGTTAAAACCAGCAGCATATATCTTTTACACATAGCATCTCCTTTCATTCAGGCATACGCACAGAGTTGCTGGTAACAGAGCTATATTAACTTTGGAATAGATGAGAACAGATCCCTCTTGCCTTGAGCTTACAACAGTCACAGTAGATGCAGCATGTCTTGTGGAGCAGGCTCAGTACCCTGGCAACATCATGTTACTCCCTTCATCTACTGCCACATTTTATTTCTGAGATCCCTGGCTGCTGACAACAATGGAGCGCCTCTGTCCTGGTCCTACAGTGTTAAATCCAGGCCCTTCATTTTGCATTTAAACTTCACCCTGCCCCTACTAATTCTAATTTAGTTCTTTTAGTTACTTAATTCAAATTTCCAAAGGCCTCATAAAAGTCAGTTTGGCCAAACTAATGGTTTGAAAGGATACCACGTTTTTCAGGTGACAGAAATTAAGTCAGTAATAGCATGCATAGGTAAAGTCCATCAAGGCTGGAAGCAAGGCTACAGAATAAATAAGAGTGGCTTGTGTAAATACTTAGCTGAGGAGAAAAGCACCATAAAGCAAACCTACAAGATTAAGCTGACATGAAGCATATTCACACAGATTTTTGTAATATATTTCCAAGACAATGTAAAGCGAGAGTGTGTATTATGAACCCATAGCATCAACCGTAAAACTACATGATTTCAAAAGCAGTGGGCTCTTTTATTTTGAAAGCAGGGACAGACCTTTGAAGAACGTTAAGGATTAGAAAGAGGATTAATTACTCCTACATCCCATCAGGATGCTCAACCTTCCAGAGAAACATGGTATGGAATAGGAAAGTTCTGTCATTGACAAGAGAGTCTGTGGAGCTGAAGCAAAATATTGGTAGCACTGCAAATAAAGTGGCTGTGGTGGCTTCATAAAGACTCACCTTTATTCAAACAGTCAGTTAAGGATCGTTCCCGTTTCCTTCCTACTGTTGAAATCATTTTGTATTTTCCAGGGCTAAAGTTTCACAAATAAATCATTAAAAGTCTGCATTAAAAATGCTGCCTACATTGTGTCAGAGAAAAGAGTTATTTGATTTCAAGGTAGGTTTGTGCTTTTGAAGATACTTCACCCTTGAGGAAAGCCAGGTTGTTAATTTTTAAAATAAGAAGTTCCTTTCAAGCATGCTGTGTCTCCTTGTAAACAAGCTAGACCACTTAACTAGCTCACTAGCTACCCGACTGTATTTTTCTGAGGCATTTAATTTAAAAGTTCTATCAAGCAATGACATGACACTTGAGCATTTTATTATGTGCAACATCTTTTCAATAAATGCACCCTAACTCACCTTGTAGAATCAAGGAATATAGTAAGCTAAATAATGAATGATAACAGCATGAGTCAGAAATAAAACAGTAAATAAATAAGTGAAAGAAATGGTAAAGGTCCAAGTGAGGGGACTGAATCCCACTCTTTAAGCCCTTGTAATTAAATACCCAGGGTCACCTGAAGGAATATGTATAGCTTCAGAGAAATGCTTCATTTCTCATCCTTAATGTACTATCATATTGAGATGAACTTACTAATAGAAGGTTTCCAAAAACATGAAGGAGAATGGGAAGCAAGACATGAAGGAATGTCACTCAGCCACCAGCAGCTCAAAAAGACCTCTAGAATATCTAAAGGATGCTTTCCTTAATTCTGCCTACTGTGATTAAACATAGCAACTGCAGGTGCAGGGTAAATAGTTGCATTCAGGAGACTTGAGAAGTGAATTTCTCAGGGTCAAGTGTTAAATAAAGACATGAGGTTTGTCTGGCACCTTGTTGATAATAGCTGACAAGCTTTGCTCTGTCAATCTAAAGGAATACCAGGGAAATGTTTGGAGATCATTAGGGAAATGTTTAACGTGAGAACCCCTATCTCTACTGTGAAAGACAGAAGACTAAACCTAGTACCAAGATGTGAGGCTTTAAACCAAAGGGAATGAAGCTTTAAATTAAAAGAGAGTAAATTTCTCTGAACTCCAATGGATTGCAGACTAGCAAGCATATCATTCAGCAGATCTAAGATTGGCTCTTTCACAGCTGTTGCTGTTAGCATAAAGTAAATGATCAGTGCTGTCTAGAAACAGTACTTCTGCTCTTTCACAGCTCTTCACAGGGGTCTCTGTATCTTGGAATCTGCTCAAGAGACAAGGAGCAAGACTGCTTCCACCTTGCACAGTGCAAATCCTCTCTCTGCTTTCATCTCACAACAAAAAGTTTTAGCTCAATTTCATCTTACCAGCAAAGATATGGAACATCCAATCTACTTGATTCTATGATTCTATGACCTGTGTGAGGAGCACACAGACTCAAGGACTTCAGTCCAGCCTGTCAAATACACAAGCATCTTAGGGTTGGATATCATTGCCATATAGAATCATAAAATAGTTAGGGTTGGAAAGGACATTAAGATCATCTAGTTCCAACCCCCCTGCCATGGGCAGGGGCACCTCCCACTAAATCATTTCTCCCAAGGCTCTGTCCAACCTGGCATTGAGGACTGCCAGGGATGGAGTATTCACAACTTCCTTGGGCAACCCATTCCAGTGCCTCACCACCCTTACAGTAAAGAACTTCTTCCTTATACCCAATGTAAACTTCCCCTGTTTAAGTTTTAACCCATTACGCCTTGTCCTGTCACTACAGTCCCTCCCCAGCATCCTTATAAGCCCCCTTCAGATATAGATTACAGATAACAAATAGGAATGAATATAGTTCTCAATTTTTCTCTCAGTGAAAGCAACGAGATTTGGCACTTTATTTAGATTTTCACATCTGGAGGAGAAAAGTGAGAACTAGACCTGAACAATAACTACAAAATATCCTCAAGTCCAGATTTACCAGGTTGCCTAAGGAGCTTCTCCTCGTCAATATTGCAAAGTGTGGTACATTTGTGTTTGATTTCTAGGCAACAATAGCTGCTGGTCCTTCCAACAAAGAAAGATCAGCAGCTGCAGACCCACCCAGGATGTCTGGTGTTCAGAAGGCATAAACAAATAGACCCAGTCCTATCCAAATGATATTTCACACAGCATGGTAATGGATGCAGAGTTTCCTCACATAATCTGAATGACAATATGACATTCTGTCTTCAGTGCCTTGAACATGACAAGTAAAACTGCAACTCTAATGCATCTACAATGGAGGGAAACTCATTTCTCTTCTTTTTGTCTCACAGATTCAAGGAACTATGACTAACATTTAGTTAGTGTTTACACAGCACTCAGATTTTCTGAATTGCTAAATTAGTGTGACACTGCAGTGTTTCCATGAGGCCTCTCCATACAATTGCAGCTAAACTGTAGCGCTGTCTTCAGCTTATATTTGACCAGCACAGAGAATTTGGCAAGTTTGCTATGTCACGTGAATATAGTAACAAGCTTGAATCCAGAACAAAGCTGTTTCTTTGCCTCTAAGGAACTAGCACACTGTTATTTCTTGATAGCTAAGAATGATTACAGCTGAACTTTTCTAATTCTTTTTATTTGCAATCACTTCTTAGGCACTTGCACTGATGCTGTTCTTGTTTAACAGAATAATGACTGAAGTATTAATCCCTGGGTCTTAAGGTTCCAGCTAACAGTGACATTTACTGCAACATCTTTAAGAAAATTAATAGCCTTGAGTTCTGCATTTCAGGTAACAAAACCCTTACCAACATGAGATTTCTGTAATGAGCTGTGGGAGCATTCTCTATTCCTCCGAAAAAAATGATGATTCATATTCACATTAACATTTTTAAAGTTTCTAAGTGCTGTTTACAGGGTATAGATAAGTGATTGTATGTACTTGTTTTTCAGATTTTCTCAATGACCATTAGACATGAAAAAGGTTACATTAACTCCAGTATTAATCCTTTTCCAGGAAAAGTGGTGATTGCAATGGAATTGCCATTATTTTGGCTATCCATTAGAAATTAAACTGAGATAATGAATGATAAAGATATCTCTCCTTGAAGAATCGCTTACACGTAAATTCTCTATGCAATGCTTTTGTAGGTTCACAGATTAAAGGCAAAGATGTCAATTTCCTTACCTGCAGGGGATTTGAAGAGCTATCCAGTAGCTGAAATAAGTTTCATGCACCCTCATGTAATTCTTTCCACATGCAGCAGCAGAAGGAGAAACTTCTGGAAAGAGCCTCCTCTATCCTAGCACTTACTTGTACTCAATGCGTGCTCAGCTAAACTCTTGGACACTGAAACTTGGCACTGCCTCAGAATCCTATCCTCCACCTTTCCATAACCCATGGAAGATACAGCATAAACGGAGACCTAATAAGGGATTAAATAGGTCAGGTACTCTGGAAGAAATTATATAAGATCATTACTAGTGTCCCATGGGACCTGGGATTCCATGACTATGTTTTTTGTTCTGAAGCCCACTATCTGCTTAATGCTACAGCATTAAGCTGCACTGTCTTGGTTTTTCAACAGAAATGAGAAAAATCGTCAAAAAGCAGTAATGAGAACACCAAAATTTACAAAAGACACCTATAAGTCTTACAGACAACTAGGTTCCTCCACTTTTAACTTAAATCCAGCTGAAATGGTTAGCGAGTTCACTGTTCAGAAATTAAGGACAAGCAGACAGTGATCATATAAGCCTGATTCTTTAGGAATCAAGCTGAGAATGTTGATATTACTTAAAGTTGCACAAAAACCTTTGAAAATATGAATACTATTAACTAATTAAAATGCTTCCAGGAGTTAGCAGAAAACTCAAACCAATAATTGGGAACTTTGTTTCCTCTCAGGTGGTGCTAGCAGGAAAAAATATATTTCCCTTACAAACTTCAAAGAAACTATTCTTTCCTCTTCAGATGACCTCACTATGAAGAACAAGATGTCTAACTTGCCTTTGATCTTTTCTGTAGCGCAGCTGCGCATTCAGAGGTAAAAAAAAGAAAATCTTTTGTACTATGGAAAGTGGTAGTGTTAGGACAAGTACAGCAAATTGACTAAGACAGAGAGGATGGTACTGACTGTGGCATTTACTTGGTTCATTAAAAATCTTCTTCTTCATGGTTAATTATTGAGATGTCAGTTGATAGCCACAGGTAATTTTGGCTTCTCCTGTATCTAAAGTGTATATTGTTATTTATCATAGAATCCAGCGTATTAACTTGTATTTACAACAATGGAAAACAATTACTTCCAGAGAGCTTCATAATTAAACACTAACTGTAGAGGCTTTCTTTGTAGCTAGAAATTAAAGAAACATATTGCTACGTCTGGGAACATTCTGAAAACAGTTAAGGCTTTTATATGTAGCTGGTGTTGATGTAGGTAATAAAATTTGCATATGAAAAATCAGATGTTTGATACTTTTCAAGTTTCTGCTTAGGTATCCAGCTATAAAACAGTGCATGCTTTCCAGCAGAAGACAAACTTTGAGCATCAGTCCCAGATGATTTACGAGATTATAGAAATGCGCAAAACCTCTTCATTCTCTGCAATACCTGCAGCACCAAGTCTGGTTGCATTCAATAATCATACCATTAATTCATTCATTTATTATGGTGTCACTAGTTCTACCAACAATTCATAGAAATGATGTTTCTGTGACTTCACAATTCTTCAACATATTACAAATTGTAGCCATTAGTTTTCTGGAAATGTCAAATTTCCTCTTTCTGCAATATATTGTAACAGACTGAATGACAGCGCTAGGGATAGGCAAAGCTAGTTTCTTTCTCACATGTGGGGGGAAAGAAAAACATTGCTAGAAGCAACTAGACACTTGTCTCATAATCTGCAAAATGTCTTCAAAGTTATTAGCTTGTTTGAAATAGAGAAGAAATTTCTGGTTTGAAACTAATTATTTCATAACCAGTAGAAATTTCTTGGATGTAGCACAGCTAGATTGACTGCCTTCAGTGCTTCTTGTTCTAAAAACGGTACATCCATTTGGTTGAATTTGAACTTGTTTGACTGGACTTGCCTTATGTCTTGGGACACATGTTTATGAAAATTATTGTACTGCTTCATATGGTCATAGTTATCTATACATTTAACATGCTTCTTCCTTCTATCCTACATTGATTGTATCAGGCAACTTCTTCCCCAGTTTTTCTGAGCTTGAAGATACAGCATTGTTTACATCAACATCTTTTGCTCCTGAACAACATCTGTCAAGCTAAAGAAGTTAAGCTCCATAAATCTGAGACAGCAGCTCTAGCTTTTCAGATAACACAGGATTTCATTCACTGTGAAAAATGGGATTGTACCTAACACAGTTTTGCATCAAGCTAAAAATGAAAGAACTCAAATACATTGGTTCTTTTTTCCTTTTGACAGTAAAATTGAGCAACAAGCTTATTAATTTTACAAATATGGATCACTTTGGTCCTGACCACTGGAGACAAAAAGTCTCCCAGTAGCATCATTGGGCTTTGAGCTGTTGGGGCAGATACTTACTCTTCCTTTTCCTGCAAAACGGGGTGTTCCCTATACAGATGCTTTCTATTGTCGGTAACTAACTGGTTGTATATCTTTACATGTGTATTCAGTTGACATACTGACAAGGAAGATAAAACCAAAATACTAGGCTGATTTTGAGTAATAGTAAAAGAATGAAAGAAATTATCTCTAAATTTTCATGTCACTACTAGTAGTAACTCAATAGTAACTCTAAGGAAGACCTAAGGTTTGCAGTAATGCACATAGCTAGGATCAGGGACCATCAATACGTGGAAGTTGGGGATAAAGCTAACAACTTGAGCAATGTAACATTTGAATGCTGATTGAAAATGCGGGAAAATCAGTTTGTGTCCAAAATGCTTAGCAGCTATCTAGCTATGATGGATGATGACGAAATGTAGAAATTAAAAACATATGACTACTGACTCCTTCACATTTGTCAGGATCTCTGTTTTAATATGATATACAGACTTAGGTTCTCCAGAAGGTCTGTCAGCGTTAGTTAATGAATTTACCACTGACAGACTGTTCAGCCGCTGTTAATAAGTTGATAGGTATATCAAGGTACATACATGACCAAATGCCTATGCATGTTCACCTTACACAAATGAATATGCATTATTCAGCTAATAGAGTATATCTCTGGGAAATGCACTTCCAGTCATGGGATGGAGGACGAACAAGCTCTTTGGTCCCTGGCTGTGCTTGAAAGCCCTTAGAAAAAGAAGAGCAAAAAATTGGCTGAAGACTAGATAAATTGTGCTGGTGAATATTTCTCTGAGAGGTTAGGTTGATACTGCTGATCCACACTGTGAAGTAATTCCTACCTACAAGAAGACCATAGTACTGTGGAGCTTAAAAATTGAATGCAAATTAATTCTTCAACTCAGCTTTTCTTCAGTGGATTTTTTTGAGTATTTGTGCCGCAATTCATTTTCATGCATATGCATAAATACAACTGAATATATATATGTACTAAACAAGCTATTCATTTGCAGCAGGAGCGGGAGAAAAAGAAAAAAGGAAATTGATTTTCCACAAGTTGAGGTTGTTTTGCCCACAGTGGTAATTGGTAAGCCATCTCCCTGTCTTTGGCTCAACCCATGAGCTTTCTCATTCCTGTCCTCATTTCCTCCCTATTGAAGGTTAGGGGCAAGCAACTGTATGGGTGCTTAATTGCTAGCCAAGGCAAACCCACCACATAGTTCAAAGCCCCAGAAGGAGCAAAATAGGAGCATGAGAGATTGAAGGTATCACCGGTGTCCTAAATCACCTAAGTGATCTTATGAAATGAACCATGGCCTGTGCCAAAAAGGAAGCTGGAAAACCAAACCCAAGAACTCAATATTCACTGCCAGTTGGGCTGAGGATGAAAGTCTTTTCGACTCCAAATCTGATGGTCACATTAGCCATCAGCATGTGAACAAAACAGAAGTCATGTTCCTCAGACTTTTAGTACCATGAGAAGTGCTAGCACATCTGCCTGAAACCCATCTTTGTCCCTAGCCTATCACCATAATGTCAGAGGAAGATGGTAAACACTTCCAGAAGCCAAAATACTCTTCAGAGAAGGTGGGAATGGGAGGAGGAAACCTCCCTGGCCTTTGCAACATAGAACCAGAAGCCTGTTGGTTGTAACTAACACAATAGGAACAAGATACAACAAACACAGTCACAAAGAGAAGTCAATTATCTTTAATTCATTTTCAATATACCATTAAAACAAATAGTGAACCATGGCTTTATATTGTTTAATTGCTTTCAAAAGGCTCTTAGGCATGACACTGATGAATGTTACACAGGTCCTCTGTAATATAAAGTTGTTGTTAATTCTATGTTTGAATATTTCAAGATGTTCGGCAAAGAGATTAAGTATCTCAGTGGTGATAGGTAATTTAGTTGATCTGAAGGTATTTTAGTTTGACTGCATTTTAATTTCAAACTTTTCTCAGCCATTGATTTCTTCAGGATGCCAATAAGATAAATAAAGCTGTTAACTAAATGAGACTTTACTTACAAATCAAAATGAGTGTGATAAACTGCAGGTTTTTTGTGTTCGCTAACAAACATTGTCAGTGCTAGAATCTCTATGAGATTCACTTCTCATAAACACTAACTAGAATCTAAATAAGAAACAACAGCTCCCAGAGAAGGAGCTTTTGTATGGGAAAGGGAATGATTGTCAATGTCTGATTTTTGTTACTTCAAAAGTAAGAATAATTTGTACCACTGGAGATTTATTTTAACTTATGTTTACTGGGCAAGCTACATTGCATATTTGCATTGGTAAAGGGATGGTATCGGCTATTCTTATGCAGATTAACATATATCCTATTCTCCATTTTTTTCAGTTTTCATTGGCACGGTGGACAGAATATTGTACTCTTCATAATCATCAGTTCACAGAATCATAGAATAGTTAGGGCTGGAAAGGACATTAAGATCATCAAGTTCCAACCCCCCTGCCATGGGCAGGGGCACCTCCCACTAAATCATTTCTCCCAAGGCTCTGTCCAACCTGGCCTTGAACACCATCAGGGATGGAGCATTCACAACTTCCTTGGGCAACCCATTCCAGTGCCTCACCACCCTTACAGTAAAGAACTTCTTCCTTATACCCAATGTAAACTTCCCCTGTTTAAGTTTTAACCCATTACGCCTTGTCCTGTCACTACAGTCCCTAATGAAGAGTCCCTCCCCAGCATCCTTATAGGCTCCCTTCAGATACTGGAAAGCTGCTATAATAGGGGTTACTTTTTATAATTAGGGGTGGAATTAAATCTTCTGAGAAATAAGCCACAGAAAAGAATTATTGCAAATGTTCAGAAAGTTGAAAACATGTGATTGCTTTAGAAAATAAATAAATAAATAAATAAATAAGTCAATGTGTTTGAAAAGAATAACAGGCTAATCAAGGAAGTTATGTTTTACTATTGCAGTCTAAGGGCCTTTTGGGTTCCAGCACAGAAGGCAATTTATGGATCATCAACCTATTATTTCTGGAAGCAAAAGGAAAAAAGTCCTTTTGTCTGGAAACAATAGTCTTGATTCTGATGTTTTTGAAGCAATAAAAGTCTATGCAAGTCTAGTTAATATTTTTGCCTTTTTTATTATAAGCACCATTTTAGAATCCCAACTTACTGCTTACAAATATTATTTGCATATATCAGTTCAATAAACAGACATCTGGCTGCTTAATCTGCTTGGTCCTTTGGCTGTGCCAAATGAAGCTTTTAGAACTAGTAAATACATGGTTATTGTACTTGCAAGATCCGTAACATATCAGGTCCTCAGAGTTCCTAAGATTTGTCATTTGTGAATAACTGCTTTTGAAGTGGAGGTTGGGAACTGAAGCCAGAAATGAATTGATGCTGGCGACAGTTTGTAAACAAGCCTCCCTTGCCATGCTAACTTGATTGTCCCTGTTGTTATTGCCTTTTGCTTCCTTTTAATCTTGTTCAGCTGAAGTAAGAACAGAGAAATTAAAAGATTGATTTGGTTTGGGGATACATATTTTCTCATATAAATTCTACAACTTAAGAAAACCGTTTAGGTTATTCAAAGTTTTTCACCTACATCTGGGGATGTAACTTTATATTCAAAGGTATAATGTTCAATAGATATGTAAGAAATTATTACAGCATCTTATTTCATTAGAAAATTCAGAAGTGGAGTGGCTGTGAAATACTGCCCTCTCTAAATTCATTTATCTTAGTCATCTAATAGTTAGATTTTTATAAAGAATATTGTGGTTACAGAATATTAAAAAAAATCAAAAAAGTAAGCTTTCATTCTCTGTTCCTAATCTTTTATGCCAAACTAAAACCTTGAGAAAACATTGACTTCAGGAAATAGCAGGTGTAATTCCAGTAAAAGGAAACAAAATCTATTTAGATCAAACAAATGGCGACATACACCCAAAATCTTGTTATGAGCAAAAAAAGGACGTACTGTACATATAGAACTAAAAGTACCTTGTTTATCCCATCAGGACTTTAGCAGTGTAGTTATCCAAATCATTACTCCAGTTTTGATGCTATACACTTAGATAAAATTATGCAGAAAAACATCACAAATTAAATCCTTATAGTTGTCATATGATAAAAGTATCATTTATCTCTTCCCCTGAAACTGCAGACACCTTTCCAGTATCCCTTTGAGTTAGGTTGACAGCACCAATCTTCTTTTTTCAGCTGTGAGGAGTGCATTTTGCAGCACCTCCCTTTACTGGGAAAGTCATGATGTCCATGTTAGCAGGATCCCTTTCTCCTCAGTCTTGCTGTACACTTGGGATTATTTTTATATGTTTCCTAACAAGATCAGCTTTCAGCTAAAGTCTGAAATTTGTTCGGTAGCATCCCTTAGCCCAGTCCAACACAAAGGGCTATTAACTTGTCCCACAATGAGGCTACCTAGGTTTGTCAGACCTTTGCCACATGCAGTGGACATGCAAAAGCTACAAGTGATCAGTCAGAAGTCACTTGCCTGACCACAGGATGGTTATTAAAGCAAGCCAAGACCAATTCAGGCCAAGGAAAGCACAAAACCTCCTGAGATCCTGCACTGCAAGTCAATACAAAGCTGATGGCTTTTCACTGGCAGTGGCGAAAATCACATTTACTGTGCTACTACAAAGAAAAGAGTGGGAACTGCAATGAAAATCAATAATATAAAGAGCATGTAAGAGAGAATGTAGAAATGAGTCTAGTCTCTCTGCAAAAGGAGAGGGTCATGTAACAGTGTGGCCACAATCATGTCATGTCACTTGGAGTCCATGAATCACTTTGGGTACTGCTTTTTTAAAGGCAACCCTTTCAAAAGGTTGAATGTTTATACAATGGCAATACCCAAGCAACGTAGTCTCTTTCGAAATGACATGATGGAAACGAACCTTTGCAAGCCAGTGCTTGCAATGAAGATTCTGTGGAACTAATGGCAAACTGTCACTTTACAGCATACACAGCTTATTTGAAATAAAATAGTGAGTGCTTTTTTTTTTCTTTTAAATATGTCAATGTTTTTTCTATAACCAAGTATTAGAATCTGTTGGTTGAGAAAGGGTCTTTCATTATGTAGGGGCTTCAAAAATAATTAGAATTTTGCAATGACCTGTCGCAGTTCAAAGTTTAGCGTTATGAAAAGCTAATTAAGATTTCTTTTAGAGAAGCAATGAAGTGATTTCATGCAGGCCTATTGCCTCCTTATATTTTAATATCATAACTTCTTGCATCAATTTTCCACACTGGATCTTGAGAAATCAGCGGTCTGTATCTATTTATAGGAGCTCGCACTGGCATAAAGACAGATTAAATGCAATGCTCAAATGAATAACTAGTCATACAAGACAGTGGCGTTTGGTAGATCTGTGATTAAAATTGGTACGAAAATCTTTATTGTAGTTGTATTTTGTTATAAAAAGTCAATTTATCAAAGTGAAATCTGTCTAAATAAAGACAGCCTTTTTGATTAAATGCTTAAAAAAATGTTTTGACATTCAAGTCCCTCCAAATTGGATTTTCTGTTTTTAAATTTTAAAAGTATTTTCTTTTCAAGACTATACTGGCTCATAGTGAAAAAAACCCCACATGAATTATTTTACAAAATAATGAAAAATAATCATGAAAAGCAAAACAGAAGAAGTGTTGATTTATATTTAATGAAAATTTTTAGACTGCTGATTCATGAACATTTTTTTTTGCGTTTTGAATATTTAATCCCCATTGAGAATGGGAATTTCCTGTGATGAGAAAACATTTTCCTCCCAGTTCTATTCATGACTGCCCATTGGGAAATTGCAGTAAAGTCTTGGATATAGTGCTTACTGAACTTCACATTTCTCTGGAGGGAGGGGGGAAAACCAAGGGAAAGAAGTTTTCTAAATTCAGTTATTAGTAAAATTTTAACTATTTGCCTTTCTCGTCACAAAAAGCAACCCAGCCAAACTGTGACACACTAGCTGGCAGCTATAAGCTTTGGTGTTGTTCTGTCATCTGCTGCAGGAATCTGTTTCTGATTCATCTCTCAGTTTGAGGCACTGGATTTAGGTTCAGGCAACGTGGCTAAATGTTCACTTTCTTAACTTGCTTTTGCTACATAAGTATAGCAAATCATACCACATATGCGTAAGAAGGCCTGAAGCATATCCTGTTTCTCAGGCAGCTGAAGTTGAACAGAGGAACACGGTTTTGATTGCACACATATAGTGCCTTTACTGAGAGTGCAGCATGTTCTGACCGCTACAGATAGTTTTCCATGTTTAGCTTCTTTGCTGCGTTGTCATAGAAAAATAAATAAACAAATAAATAAATAAGTGAATAAATAAATGAGGGTGAGGGAAAATTGCAAGGGAGCAGACTATCCCCACCTTCAAATTTTTTCGGATGAAAACACCTGGACTTTATCAGTTTTATAAAGAGGGGACTGCTCGCTAACACAGACACATTTCTTGGAACAGAGATCAGCAGCTACAGGGATATTAGCCAGATGAGTCTGAGTTGGGAAGCAATTGTGGTCTGTAACAGTTGGCATTAGTGAACTGCACCAAATTGCTTCCAGTGAAGTTCTTCCAAATTAAGATGCACAAATTAAAAAAAAAAAAAAAGCTCTTTCTCATATTTAATTTTTTTAGACCAAGTAAAATTAATTCTGCACCCTTGATGAGGTATCCCATCTCAAAATGAAAGTCTCCTATGTCTCTTCGGCAATTAATATAAGTGCCAAGTAATCTTTTCCCCCTATCTGATAAAAGTCAAGTAGCTTTATTTAAATGCCAGCAATCATCTTACTTCCTGCTATCTCCTTACTCACAATACATCCTGTCTCTCCTAATCCACAATGTCAGTCAAAAATTTTGATTCTAAGCACAGCTGCTTTGCATTTCTTCATTCCACCAGGAGTTCTCCACTCTTCCCTCATTCTCTGGAGAATGAGATTTTCTTTGGTCGAAATAAGTCAAATAAGTCTGACTAGGTGGAGAATTAATTTAACCTGTTCTACTCTTCCACAGAACCAGTGGCCCCATGGACCTTATGCAATGTGAAGAAAAGCAATTTGGTATCCAGAAATGATGTCTTTCTCGTGGCTTGAAATATGCTGTAATACATGTGCTTCTTTTGGCTCTTCTCAAAATAATGAGTTCTCACTCTGGCCCTTACTCACCATTTCACATGTATTCACAAAGCCTCCTGCAGTGAAAGTACAGAAAGTACAGTCATTCTAGCCTCTGATATTTCAGAATGACACATAGGTTCAGGGCCCTTACATTTTTAATTTTGGGCAATAAGAGCCATCTGTCCTGTAGATGTGTTCATTGCCTAAGCCAAAATAGGTCCTATTACATTCCAAGCAAATGAGCACACTCTAACATTTAAAAAGTAATTATGGTCGTTATTTATCACCAGCATCTTCAGTTCAAAGAAAGATACTTTGCCCTTCAGGAAAGAAATGGAGCATGGTCCCAAGCAGCAAACACCAATCTGACTATGAAATTCTCTAGTATAGCCCATTAGCAAAAGAAATGCAAGCAGCTGAGCTGTGCTGACGCTGTGATAACTTAGCGCTGTTGTCTATTGCATATGCTAACTTTCTCCTATGGACTTTTACTCAGAATGCACCCAACCTATGCAATACTACACTATGCAGAGATATCTTGAACTGATATTTCTAGAAACAGTCACTGGAATTTGAAGCAGGGGTGAGGGGTTACCCCTGGGCTAGTTTTCATTTGCTGTTTTTTTAACTCAGGCTAATGTGTCTGTGTATCACTAGCAGTGCTGGGTAGAAAGAGGCAGCACAGCTCTCTGCTCTCTGTTGAGCTGTGCAATGCCACCAATTCCAAATTCAAGCAACATACGGCATTGCTCACAATATATTACCTGCTCACTGTTGTTGCTTGTGCACCGAATGTTAGATTGAGATGGAGAGTGGTTATAAAGCCACAAGGAAAACATCATTCAAGAGACGTCTGAAAGAGGAAAAGCTGAAGAACCAGCAATAATTATTTTAATCACCTCTGCCATTTTATATTCAATGTCAAAGATACATGTGTCCTTTAGCACATATGCCCCTTTGGCTGTGTAAAGAACACTTGTGTTTCTTTAAAATGTAAACTTTCTATGGTTTGTTATAATTACCAGAATTATGCTCCACAGAACAGCTGTGTGACTATTAAAATGCCTTCACAGATACTTTTCACTGAAGTACGTTTAAGTCTATCCATTTAAAAAATCTAATGTGTGAAAACTTTCTTCAAATTTGCAGCCAAATCCCTCAATATGGAGAAAAGACAGGGGAGAGGAAGGGAGGGGTGTACAAACAGAAAAAATATATGCCAGATGTACTTTAAATTCAAAGGTCACACTACAATATAATGTACTTTTTTTTTCCATGGTGAACATTCACAGAGCTTAAATCTCACCTAATTCCTGGTAATAAATCAGTAAAGGAGTCAGCAATTCCCTTTGAAGACTTTTGAAGGACTCGCACACAGCTCTTAGAGGGAAATTGGATCAAGCCAGTGAACGGGAAGTAATACTTCAGGTGGAATTTCAACAGTCTGAATATAACCTGCAGAGAATTTCTTAAGGTATGCAACCAGTAACTTTTTGATCACAAATGACCAGAGTTTCCAGAGGCTTCGCAAACATCAAGATCGTTAGTTCCTGAAGATACACAAAGATCATTTTCACACTATTAGGAAACAAAGAGCATTGATGTGGTAAGAGGAAAAAGCAAAAATCTTGAAACTGGTGTCTTTACAAACTGTACCTTTCTAGCATCAGCCCTAACATGTTAATCTGATAATTTTGTCTACAAAAAGAGAGGGAAAGAGACAGGCAAATTTTCTTCATTTCAGTGTCGTTATTATAGTTGGAAGGAATAAGCAATTCATGGAGTTCTACACCAAAAAATAAATTCATTATATCTGTTGCAAGAACATGTGGTACCTAATGATCACAACCAGCATTTGCTTGATACATTTAATAATGAGCAGCATATACCTATAAAATATTTTTGATAAAGCTGAGTTTCAAATTTAAAAGACATCAATAACTTCTCTAATTAAGTGCTGCTAAAGGATCATTTTATTTTTACAAATAGTTTAGAAACATAAAACCTTGGCAACTGAAGCACTTGAAGCAGATTTTTGGTTTAGGTTTCATTGCACTTAATGGAATTTTCCATTTTATGACTTACTGAAAGATGCATTATATGATCTGAATGACTGGTGATTGACATGTCCCAGGGAGAACAACTTTAACTGTTCCATATGAAACAGCTGTCTATCTGCCATGGACAAATGCAGTCCAGCAATTTCCCACCCAGCCACAAGCTTAGGCTACTATTATGGAGGTAAATTCTTAACTTACTGAACATTTTTTTCTTTTAATACAAGCTTCACGACGGTAATAAATTTTCTCTTCCTTACAAAGACTTTTATGAAAGTTTGAACTAATATTTCCTTGTCACTTCAACATTCCCTATGTTGAAGAAAAAGAGGCAGATAAAAAAAAGACATTTACTTCTCTTTCCAAAACTAGCTAAAAAGTAAGAAGGAAATCTAGAAGGTAGTGTTTGAGGAACCGTATAGAATATCAAAAGAATTTGCTGTTAGCCACCTATACTGCAGGACTATGACTTTCAGGAAGAACCTGAAATGTTCATATGTTGACATAAGTAAGCCAAATTTTTCTTCTTCTGGTTCCACACTTCGATAAGCAGTTTTCCTGATCAGTTATGTTTGTATTGCATCTTGCATCCCAAGAAATGCCAACATACATCATAAAACAAGACCATATGCTACCAAAATAGCATACGAATGTTTCAGAAGCAGTTCTGTTCTGGAGCAAGATTTAGACCCAGCTCCTATTATAGTTTTCCAGTCATAATTTTGCCAGGTAGAATATGGAATATATATACCCAGTAACCAGTTTGTTTATGCCAGCGTGTCTGTAGGTGCCAATACTCTTATGCCAACAGAAGCTTCATGGTTTACCCTCCATCCTTCAGGATGGTGAATGTCAGCAGGAAAAAGTTCCTTGTGTTAGCTTAGTGATTCTCCGTGACAGGCTGCAACTCGTTGAGAACTGTAATGGAACTTAGCCCTAAGCATGGAAAATTCCAGCCCTGAAATAATTGATTTGATCAATTTGCAAGCTAGTGATATTGTGAGAGGCATGAGTAAGGAGGGGATCAGAGAAAAACCTGGAATTCAGCCTCTGTTACACAGCATATTGTCTATTTGCATTACAAAAATAGGCTGCTTCTTACACATACATTCTGACACTGAGCATCATTAAAAAAAGAATCCAGATATTGACTGGTACAGAGTATCACAATGTAATTATTAATCTTGAAACTGACATAATTATTTGAAGGAAAATGCAAATTTTACTGAGAGAAAAGACTTAACACTGCAACTAGATATCAAGGGCTGTGGTAAAAATCTTCATCCCTGACTGCTTTTTAAATTGAGACTGCATGTTTATCTATAATATCTTTGATATGCTCCATTTCCAGTAGGAATTAATTCAAAATCTTATGGACCGTGTTATACAGGTTAGACTTTGTAATTGCAAAGTCCTATTACAATCAGTTAATCTACTAATCTGATTTTATACTATGCATTTCATATACATTCTTGTGACCAAAGAACAGTCATAATACATGAGTGAGAAGAATACCAAAGGACTGGAAACACAGCTGTAAAACAAAATGAAAAGGATCCCAAAATTATTAACTCAATTAAAAAGACCCTAAAATCTATTACCTTATAATCAGATAGCTAATATTGTAGACCCAAGCTTTCCTCTTGAGATTAGCACCCTAAGTGCTAGGCTACTTTGTTGTTTCCACATCTGAGCTTTGCATTTGTAGCTTCAGAATTATTCTGGTTTAACAAGAAAAAAGGATTTTGACCCATCTTTTTCAGCTGTTAAGACTGTTTGATGGGACTTCTGTGTCACTGTTTCCTCCTCTGAAGCAGAAGGAGCTATCTAATTAGTCAAGAAACAGTCCTTGATGGCTTCTTCCACCCATTTTTTTAAATGACTGATCTCTTAGCCACTGTCGTGGTTTAAGCTTAGTCATAAATTAGAAAAGCATATAGCCTGCTCGTTTTCCCCCCCACAACCTGTCCTTCCCTGCTCCCCCCCCCATGCCCCCAGAGGGATGGGGAGGAGAATCAAAAGAATGCAACTCCCACGGGTTGAGATAAGAACAGTCCAGTAACTAAGGTATAAC
>WYDI02032337.1:0-14645 GCA_009867235.2 Psittacus erithacus
TTCCTTTCTTTCTTTCTTTCTTTCTTTCTTTCTTTCTTTCTTTCTTTCTTTCTTTCTTTCTTTCTTTCTTTCTTTCTTCCTCTCTTTCTTTCTTTCTCTCTTTCTTTCTCTCTTTCTTCCTCTCTTTCTTTCTTTCTCTCTTTCTGTCTTTCTCTCTTTCTTTCTCTTTCTTCCCTCTTTCTTTCTTCCTCTCTTTCTTTCTTTCTCTCTTTCTGTCTTTCTTTCTCTCTTTCTTTCTCTTTCTTCCTCTCTTTCTTTCTCTCTTTCTTTCTCTCTTTCTTCCTCTCTTTCTTTCTTTCTTTCTTTCTTTCTTTCTTTCTTTCTTTCTTTCTTTCTTTCTTTCTCTCTTTCTTTCTTTCTCTTTCTTGCTCTCTCTCTTTCTCTCTTTCTTTCCTTATTTATTTATAGGAAATAAGCACTGGCAAATAGACAGATGAATTGTTCTATTTCTCCTAATCTGAGTCAAGTTTAATTTTTAAGCTAATAATAGCAACACTGGTGCAAAGTCTCAGAAACATAAACTCCAAAGAAACAACAGCCCTTTCTTTAGTGATAACTCTCCCCATGTCACAATCAACATTTGGACCCCTGTGACAAGCTTGCAAGTTGAAGAACTGGAGGGATGGGCTCCTTTGAATTTCTGAGACCACTACCAAGCCTGTGTTAAGGCACACCACAGAGAACCACCCTGACCAGCGCACCAGCGTTTTTCTTTCTGAATAGGAGATTCAGTAGTGGTTTTGACTACCCCAACTCTCAGACAACTTTTATTTCCTCCCTCTTCCAAGAAGTTTTACTCTGTTTTCTAGACCATGATCTAGAAATACAGCTTCTTCTGGCATAGTTTCTGATTTCTGAAAAGGGCTGTTCAGAGTTGATGCTGTGGTCCAAGTCACTGTCTATCATACTTCCCTGCTCTATTTTCACTTTTCTCATGTAACATCACATCATCTCACTTAATACATTTGTTTCTGATTACAGGCTGTGTATAATGGCCCAGCACAATGCCTTACAGTATGCTATGGCTTCATGCCATGGGAAAACATATTCATAATTCTTACGACCCCAGAGCAGCAATGATGCATTTTTTAAAAACCAGAAGAACATACAAAGGAATTATTTTGTAGCAGGATTAAGCATCATTACTCACAGCAGACATACACATTGGAACTCATTAAGCCTTTGCTTTGTTATTCTTGGTATTTCAGGACATGTCTGTAAGTGTCTCTTGCTTCTTTCCAATTCTGCTGTATAAAATCTCTTAAAATTAGGCAGGACTAGGCCATAAAGCTCTTGATCTCAGATGCTGGGGCCAGATTTTTCCTTCCTTGTCAATCTGGAGTGAATCTGCAGGCAAGGAATTTTTTTTTTTTTCAGCTTTAGATGGTCCAAAAAAATGTTGAAGGAATGATAAGAAAGGTGGCAAGGAGCAGCAGCATGTGTGGATTATGCAGCAGATGAGCACACACAGCAAACAGTTCCCTTTTGCCTTTCCATACTATTAAAAAAAGGCAAAAAATTAAAACTGAGAAGAGTCTGGGTGGACAGATGGATGGGGTGGGGAAGAAAATGTCAGAGCAAGCCCCTGGCTATTTCTCATTTTATTTCACTCAGTGGCAATATGTCAAAAACAGAGAGAAGAAAAAGAGAACATTGAAATTCGAGGGAAGGGGAGGACATGTGTGAAAAACTCCGTAAAATGTAGTTCCATTTTAAACCCTTCTGCGCAGAAACAACTGCAACGTTTTCATGAGGTTTTCCCCTTATTTTTTAATCCTTCCTGCAAGGCAGTGGTCTTGCAGGAAATAGGCCAAAATACTGCAAATTACTTTCAGAGTTGTGGTACCCACAGTTTAACTCCAGAAAACCTGTTGGCAATGAGAAATGGGGATCAACCTCAGCCTTGGTGTAATTCCACTGACATCACCGGGGCCATGCTATGGCAGAAGTTATTCCCCTGAGAGGAAGTTCTCTATTTTAAGATTAAAAGGTTACAGAAGCAAAATGGGAAGCAGAATCCAGTGAATGTCTCCATTCATGAGGATGGAAAGTTTTGGTACTGAACCCTGAATTGTCACTGCTCCTTTTTCTCGTTGTCCTCTGTCTTGGAGAGGTTTTGGAAGAAGAGGTCTTTCCACACACACAACTAATCCCCCACTCAACATACCAGTGGCATTACCCGCCTCTGGCCTCCCACACGCTGTCGTACCCTTATCAGGACACTCACACACATGCTAGCACCAGGACCCTTTGGTAGCTTCATAAAAAAGCAAAGCCAGCCTTATGAGTCAGGATCTGGTAATGCTAAGTGCTGGAGAAAATGTGCACAGACAGATAAGCAAGAAGCTAAGGATAATGCCTGCCTCATGGGACTGCCTCTGCTTTAATGTCATCCAGAAGACAAGTTGAGAACATGAAGATCTCTGTGGGCTACTTTTACTTGTCTGGAAGTCCCTAGGGCTTTATAAGATGACTGGGATGGAAGCTTTGAACTGAATCTGTCCAGCTGATCTCCTACGTTTCTTAAAACACCTCCATAATTATGAGTTTTAAAGCTCTTTGTATATGAGTTGACTTTCGGTTGCTCAAAAGCCATTCAGTGAAATCCTTGCTTCCTCTGTGGTGAAGGGAAATCAGATGTGCTCAACCACATTTCTGCTCCACCAGCCTTCTCTTGAGGTTCACCTTACCATTTTCACCACTTCATACACGCGACTCAAGCTGTTTGAGCACTCAGCTTTTTCACATATCCCAGATAAAATCTGCTCTGTGTGTAAGTTGGCTCTGGAAATTTAGCCTAGGAAAAGAGATGCTGTCCTAACAGAACTGGCTTAACCAGGATAAGAAGTGCTTCTTCCGCACCCTGACAGAACAATTTTTCCCGGGAATGGAAGTCCTCTGCAGAGGTTCACACAGTGAATGTGATTTGGGCAGACAAATAATATTCTGATAAAATCATTGCCTCTTGAGGGCTAAAAAATGAAAATACTGGATAAGATCCCACCTCCTGGCTTTGCGCTTGTCAAGAGTAGGATCTATTAGTCTTTAAAAGAAATAACAATAGTACATAGTGGCCAAGGAGCACTATGTGAACTGGCATCTAATCAATGTTTCATGGAGGGTTTTTTCCTACTTCATAATTTTAAAATTCTCAGAACTGTTGTTAGCAAACCAGACTTTACTGTTCCAAGCTTTCGGCACCTTCTCATGCAGGAACCCTTCAGTCCTCTAGATGGATTTGCTTTCTTCCCTTTAGGATAATGGTCTCTACCAAAATGGACTCCCAGAATAACAGTGTGCAAGAACTAGAAGGTTTGCAGAGTCAGAACGCCTCTGATTTTTTGTCTTTAAAGTTATCTCCCTGCATCCTCCAACCACTCTTACAGAGCATTTTCAAGCAGCACCAACAGATACTACTCCCCAATTACCTCACAGCTTGTGCAGTCATTTTACAACACTCATTTACAATAGCAATTTTAAAACACCAGTTGTTTTACATCCATTTTCCTCTGTTTGCAGCAGTGCAAACTACTACATGAGGTGATGAGCAAGCTCTGACTTCTTTGGTTTACAGTGATGGCATGAACAGTTTTAGACTGTTCCTGAACTTTGTAACTAGAGCCTCAGAAAATTGTGTCCCAAGGTTAATTTGTTTTCAGCCCAAATTTTGGGCATGAGGCACTTCTGCATGGCACACCTGGAACAGTGCTTAAAAAATATGCCTTTTTCATTTAACTAGTGTATCGTGACAGCAAAGAGGCTGCTGGAGCGTCTCAGGGAAGCACCAGCCATATACACAACATTGCTGTTATAGGCTGGTCCTGATAGCCTAGTCAACTATATCATACTGTGGAAGCAGGTACCTCACCTGCTGTCTGGGCCCCCTGGCATTTCCCATGTAGGGACAGGAGGTTTGCTACGAGTGCAGCCTCTTGCACCAGGGCTGGCCCAATATCTTTCTAACCCAACATACCTGAGCTGAACCCTGAAGACCTATGGCAGTTTGGAAAGCCACTTAGGGATGGAGTTGTTTTATCATGTGTGAACTGACATTGTCACTGTCTGTGCCTAACTCCTTAAAGAAGCAGGAGTCACTTGTCGCCTGGGTTAAAGCCAGGTTTCTGTCTGTTTTCATTTGCATGTGCCTAATTTCCTTGCTATTGCTAATGGTCATTTTTAGAGTTTTGATAGATAATACTTCACCTGGGCTCAAATTAAAAGTATGTTCCTTCAAGAGCCTGGAATGACACCTATTTCTATGACACAGTGTATATTCCAAGGAAAACATTACATTGCAGCCACAAAAGACTATTTTGTCCGTGCAAAAGCAGCTCATGTAGCTATTTTTCCTCCATATGATCTGGGGGCATCTGCTGGATTACTGGAAATGAAAGCACATGAGACTACAGCAGAGAAGCTAACGGCCCCTTCAAGTCTTCACCCATATTGGCACTAGTAAAGAGTACGAGGATTCACATGTGTGCCTATTGCATACAAGTGTTCTACAAATATGTATGTGTTTTATCTATATATCTATATACAAGACACATACAGGCATGTTAGCATGTGCATGTGAGAGAGGGAAGAGGAAAGAACAGGAGAGCTCCAGTGTTTGTCCTCTATTAACCAGGTCATCTTTCAGACAAAAAAAAATGCTGTGACCAAGCCAAGACTCCTGCTCAATGAGTTAATGCAAAGCCAGAAAATTATGGCAGTAACTGCTGTCTGAGCATGACCAGAATTTGAACTGCATAGTATGTATGCATTGCTGTACACTCTATTTCCAAATAAGCTGCATTTATAGTTTTGGGTATTGCTGTGGGGAAAGGGGTTGCTTGAAGTCCTGAGCCATCAAGTTATGGTTTTTTTCCCATAAAATTGTGATAAATACCTGGAAAATAGAAACAGCTGCCCAAAAATGCCTTCACTTTTCTTTTTTTTGGCACTGAAAAATATCACATGACATCAGAATGTAGTTCACATTGTAGTGAAGGGTAATAAGAGAGAAAGAAACCAGTAAGGAGATGGTAAAATGCTACATTTAAGCAACAGTTTCAAAAGGTTAGACCACAGACCGGTAGATCCTAAGCACACAGTCTTTTCATTAGTTACTTGGAGGCAGCAATTGCTTCTGGAGACAGCAGACTAAGATGATTGCAAATCCTTGCATGTCCAGTGGCTGAACTGGATCTGGTCTCAGTGTGAGAAAACCCCTTTGCTAACAATAAGCAGGTCCTCCACAGTGAATGACTGAAGTCTTGCACATGTGGCTCTCCCACCACACTCCCCAAAAGCCTGTATCTTCTTCATTAGCAGGAGATCTGTCATGGCCTTTTTCCTGCTCCATGATCCCTGAGCTAGATCTTCTGTTGAGGTTGTGCCTGATGTGTCCTCCCCAAAGTGACATCAAAAGGGTCTTTCCCCATGCTCAAAGAAGGATGGTTAGATGGCTCAGACCTGGGCAGGGTGCTCATATGACCTAGCTGCGTCCTCCTCCTCTGGCGCAACTTGTTTCATGGGGTCTTTCACCTTAGGCGACTGGGGAATTGAAGCAATTCATGATGTGGGAGCAAAGACGCCTCTTTTCCAATGATGTGCCTCCATTCCTCTAATAGACTCTTCCTGACCTGTTTGCCAGCTTCTCTGTCAACCAGTAATCTTTCATCTTAAACACATTTGTTTGATGCATCACATTTAGCACCTACACAACTGATTGGATTTGATCTTCAGTAATCTTCAGTCTTCAATACATGTATCAAAAAAATCATTTGTAATTATTTTGATATCCTCCTCCCAGTCCTTCACCTGTTTCCCTGGATGTTTATCTTCTCTGTCAGCAGGTTAGTACTGGTGGTATTGTTTGCTAGTTAGCTGTCCAAGTTAAGCACTGCAACCTTTATATATTTAAGGGCTTTAAAAATTTGCAAGTAGGCTGGCCGGTAAATAACCACCCTCTCCATTATTAAATGCTTAAGTATATTATATGCTTAAATTTATTAAATGCTTAAATATATTATATGCTGATTATTAAATGCTTAAATATATTGTCCCAGACAAGGAAGACTGAAACGGAAACTCCATCAGAGAACTTCTGAAGGAGTTTGGCATTTGGCATGCCATGCCATGTCAAATTCCTTGCTCAGATCCTGGGGTAGTAAAGGGACAGGCAGTGGTTTTGAGAGAAGATTGCTGGGTTATAGCATTGATGATATTACTCAAGCATTGAACAGACACCTGGAAGAAAAAAGGAACATTGGGCATGAAAGTGACAACTGCAGGGACTGAAATCTCAATACACAGCTCTCAGGCATTTGCCAGTGGAAAGCAGAAACATGTTTTATGAAGAACATCTTTTCTTATTAGCTAAAAAACAACTTTAGTTTGGACGATGTTTCATCGGAAAAATCTTTACCAGCCCTACAAAAAAGGTGATGCTTCTCTCCAAAATGTTTTTAAGAAGACAGATATGTGTAAACTCAAGTATGAATTATAATAGGAAGCAATAAATGGTGTGCAAGAGGTCCAGGACTTCTGATTGAGTTTGCATACATGAAGTGCATGCAGTGGGGTCTTGAAAGGATGAAAAAAATGCAGAAAAGAGATATACATATTTAGAAATAGGTTTTTTTAAACAGCAGATCAAACTGAGAGTGTGGAGGTCTCAAAGCCAAGTTCTCGATCGATATAAAAGCAGTTGTAAGCCACATGTCAGGCTCAAGTAGATCAGAGAGTTGGCCTGACTCTGCTTTCCTTGCACTGACATGAAGCAGGAGTAACTACGTTGAAGCCACTAAGTAGGTTTTAGAAGAGTGCCAGAGCAGTGTGTGCAGATTTAAGATTTTTTAAGAGATAATGGCTCTTGGAGCAGTTTCAGCTCGGGTAGCTGCAGAGTATGATGGTAGCCTATGTGTCAAAAGGACAAAAGCAAGGGTGTATCAAGAAAGCAGTTAACAGCAGGGAACTAAATAAAGGGGAGGGCCAGCTTCATTCTGTACTCTCTTTTTGTCCATGTTCTGGACAAATTACACTTGCTTTTCCTTTCCAGTGACTGCTGTGTTAATGTACGTAGCATCAGCAGTGGTACGTGAACTTGTAACATCAGTAGTGGCGTAAGCACTGTTTGGTTTGGCCCAAATTACAGGACATTGAAAAGCAAAGTGAAAAGGAAGGACTGCTCTTTTTTTGTTTTTGAATGCAGTATTAATTGCTTTCCCTCCCAGTATGTTCTGGAGAGTCCCTCTTGCAAAGCCCAGGATTAAATTTCATGTTCACAGTTGTCCTAAACCAAGATACTACCCTTCGACTTCTATATTTTTTATTCTTGCTGGACATATCAAAGCATTTTGATCAGGCCAAGTCACTGAGCAGAGGGATGCCAAAGTAAATAGAAAAGTTTAAATTACTACAGCAAAGGGACCAAAATTTCAGCCAGGACCCGACTTATGGGGATTTTCAAGCTATTCTGTAGGGCTGCAGTATATAAATTTTCTAGATTTGACTTACCCATCAATTTTGATTATCCTGCTGATTTATTTCTGATTTCCAAGGTCATCTCCACATTTAAAAGGCAATTTATCTTGTCAGAAATGTTACTGATGGGGTTTTTCAGAGACTCAGGCCAGCCTCCAGCTCTCACTGCTTCAGAGTTGCTGGCAGGGAGCCCGCCAGCCCCTGCAGCACCAGGCAAATCCCCAAGAGTTTGCTGAGACCCACAAATGCACACATAAACCTTGCTTTCTGGACATGCTCCACGGGCTGGTGCCTGCTAGAAATCGGTGGCAAGCACCACCAGCTTGTATCACAGAACTCCCCCGAATGAGCCTGGGAGTGACAGCTAAGTTGAATCCCATGACAGCAAGGCTTTTCCCATCCCAATCGAGCGGCACATGCGGAGCTGTGTGACGCTGACTTGCACATTATTCACTCCTGACTGGTCAAGAGGTTTTGCTTTTGCACCAAAACATTCATTACATGATGTAAAATAGACAAGGTCTTGCTTATTTGTTACCTCACACTACAGGCAATGGGCTCTTTATCTGAATGTGTTCATTACCCAATCTAATAAATATTTCTCACATAAAGCATTATCTCCTTTGGATTTTGAAAACAAAGCAAAAAAAAAACAAACAAAAAAAACCCCACAAAAAATAAACGTATCAATTTCCTATTGTTGGTTTGGAGCTATTTTAGGGCCCATCTTTATTTTTAACAGTGACTTTTTCCCCTTATCCAGCAGTGGAAAAAAAAAAGTAGGAGTCAACAAGAAGCACAGGCAACAGCAGGAAAACCTCTATTTTTTGGAACTGCATATCTAACTTTTTTCTAGGTTGAAAATTGTAAACAAACAAACAAACAAACAAACACCCCATGCCAAAGCTGGGGAGAAAAAGGAACAATCCTGAAACAAGAAAGAAAAAGGCCACATGGAAATTTGAAAACTGAAGTGTTTTTTAGAAAATGACACTAAGAGATCAGAAACCTTGCAGGAAGAAAGGTTTAGGGAAAAAGATTCCCCCAGAATCAGGAGAAAAAAGAAATAAAGTCTGGTTCTGGAGGCATGAGCAACCAGAGTTTTACCAGTGCATGGAGGTCATGGAGACATTTAATCAGCCAGATGAACTAGCATGGCTCTCCAGTTCATACCTGTACCTGCAGGTACAAGTGTAGAGATGGAGCTGTGCTCTCCACAAAACCCAGTCACTCGCTGACAAGTTGAGGTCATTCCCATGGGACAAAAAAGGGACATCTGAAATAGGCAAACCAGAACGTTGTCACCTGTGCTGACAAGGAAAAATCCAGTATGAAATGTCAGCCCAGTTCTTACAAGACATGTTTGCAACAGGCTGAGCTGCAGGTGAACGTGAACAGGAGCTGAGTAGTAGTTAACGGCCAGACACTAAAGAATGACTGCCGTGGTAGAAGAAAAGCATCAAACACAATCTATAGTCACTTACTCATGAGGTGGCCATAAAAGTGTGGCAGAGCCAGCAGACCCTGATCCCAATACTACCCTCCATGGGTAAACAACGAGGGACTTTGTATCGCTTTCTCCTTCTTGGGAACAACATCCAGAGGAAAGCTAAATCCCTGCTTGGCTGCAAAGATGGCTCACAACATGCTTGAAAATGTCCTTAGGAAATTCATGGTAAGGAATGGACAGAATAAGGGTTATTTGTTCTGGTAATTGGTTGTGTCCCCATTTGCCCAGTTGCAGTCCAATTTATGGGTTTGCAAGATTGTCGTAGTGCTGGCTGTTTACTCTGCCTGACTAAAAGGGATTTTCCATGCTTTTAGGAGGAAGACTGGACTTTAAAACTATTTGAATAGATAATATTTTAAAACAGATATTGTTTTCTTAATGTGGTGTGTGTTTCCTCCTTCACTGTTCTCTGTTCTTTGACTGCCTGTGGAATAAGCGAGAGGAGGTTACTAACAAACATGTCTAGTAAAGGGTTAAGAAAGCAGTTTGCATGATTTCCCACTCTGTCTATAGAGAGGAGGGACTGGTCTCTGAGTACAGCTTCCCCCCCAGGATTTCCAATAGTGTCTCAGGTCCTTCACCCCAAAAGTCTAAAGGGATTCAAGACCTTTTCCCATTGCCCAAACCCTGTTTTCCTTCCCTGAAGGGACGTGCCATTCTCTAGTTCCTGAATGCTTTTGGCCCTTGTGTGATATTATGAACTACATGGTACAAAGAACATGTAGGCTGATAGGGAACGGAGATGATAAATACAACTTCATTTCATCAAGAAATTAGGATGCAATGCCCGTAATCAATACAAGGCAATACTTCTTCATGACTCTATTTAGTGTCAAAGAGCAGGAGAGATCAAGTGAGTAAGCAAGTAAGAGGGAGATTAACGAAAACAATATACAGGAGCCTAAATTGAAACATCATTTTTCACAGGAAGAAGGCTTTGGCAGGGCTCATGCTGTTTCTGATGTAGTGTCTCCAGTCGGCCCCAGGAAAAGTTGGCTGCAGTTTCTCAGAACCTGCCTTTTGAGACTCAGCAACTGCTTTTCTTCCCACAGATCTGATTAAGCTAATTGCACATTTTCTTTAATTAGAAGAATGGAGGTCATTTATCTGCAAATAGCCTGAAAAAAAAAAAAAAAAAAGGATGTTGTTTTAATGTGGCTTTTTTTTCCTTAATCCTTGCTTTTACTAAGGTGTTTGGCTTCTTTTCACTCTCCTACTTTCAGCTACCCCATTTTGCGAGGGCTAGGCATGCTGGACCTGGCATCCCAACAAATTCTTAGGGAGCTTATGAGACTGTTTTATGGGATCCAGTCATGGGGATTTATACTGTGAGGAAAACCTACAGCTGAAGAGACCCTCCTCCAGCCATGGCCTGAACCGGATGGTAAGTGAACTGAGACTCTGGATATTTGTGCTTTGCTCAGCCTGGCCTGCTGAACAAAGCACATGGATGCCACGTCAAAGAGGGCCTGTAGGGTAAACAATGGGGTGGTGGGGACCCAGATCCTGAGTGCCTTCCAGGCTGCAGGGACTCTGAAGTCAAATGTGAATCATTGGGGGTATCTTACTACCACTACTTGACATGGAAAAGCCGCCCTAAAAGTAGGTAGATGGCAGCACCTTCGAACTCTTGCAGAAGCCTCATGCCAAAGGTAAAATTGCGTATGGTCTCAAATCTGCCTTGAAGACAAGCTGTTAGACCCACATGTTTTGCAGAGTTGGTGGATGTGGCAGTCACAGAGCTGTGTGTGAGTCAGAACCAGGGGTATGGAAAAAAGAAAGTGCATTTCAGTGATTCCTCAACTTCTGCATGGTCAAAATATCAGTCTCACGAAGGCTGTCAAGAGCAGATCTTCCATCACATTATCCTATTTGTTCTGTAAACCAAATAAAAAGGGCATGCTGAACATTCAGGGCAAAAAGTCCTTCTCATCACTCAAGTCAGTGAAAAATGCTCAAAAAAGGCAAGGAATTAATGGGGGGCGGTGAGATGGGTCAGAAGAAGGGAAGCTGCTAGAACTGTGGTTTAGGGGATTTCCTTGAGCAGTGGACAACTCATCCAGATCTCTGCAATGTCTGGTATGTACTCCATCTACTGCAAACTTCAGAGACTTTGAAGACCTGGACACAATCAGGGGAGCAATCAGCACCAACATGTGCAACACTGTACCTGCTGCTAATGAGCACCACAGAGCACTTATTTAGTGTTAAATCACAGTGTTATCCTGTGTTCATTGGCTTTCCATGCCAGTGAGGTGTCAATGTGGCAAGAAACAAGCACAATGAAGACTTTCCTTTTGGGCTTGAAAGGCAACAATGGCTATTTTGTTAGTTACTCCTCCCTCTGTGCCAGGAGATGGGCTCTTTGGTGTAATTACTGGCTAGTTGCCTGGCAAGTGACCGAGGTGAAGACCACATGAGGCTTGGGGACATTAAAAAAGGAGGGATGGGGAAGCAGATCTGTATTGTCACAGCAGCAGCAGTACACCCAGCTGCCCTCACTTCCCTGATCACTGCCCTTTGCACAACCATACCCCATTTCCTTTTGGGCTTGATCTTAATATTGCATTCCTGCCTCTGATGACTTCAGCAAGCACCAAGGAAGATGTCACAGTTTTAATACTCCAAAGTGGTGTCAAACATCTAAAGAAATGGTGTCTATCATACAGGGTTTGCCACACTCTAAAAGGGTGACATCTGTTAGCAGTGCCTGACCACTGCTGCATCTGGTTGCCTCCCAGTGTGACAAGAGCAGCCTTCCCAGAGGAAGCAGCCAAGCTCAGCTGGACCTAGGAAGTCCTAGCCACTGGGATTAACCCACAGGGTTTCATTCACCCTTCGGTGAGTCTTTGTTTGGCTCTGTGTATGTGTAAGCTATGAGGGGTTATGGGATGGGCGTGGACATAGCCTATCTGTGTCTACCCAGGGCATTGTCAGACAATGTTCCCACATGGGTAAAGCAATTATTAATTATTAATTGTTATACCCTCTTTGTACCATCCACAGTCTATCCAAAGTCTCTGTGCCCTTGGTGCCTCATATCAGCTGTTAGGCTGGCTGAGATACGCTGTAAACTTGTCTCTATAATCACATACATTTCTGGCCTGGGCACTGGTGGAAGGTTAAGCACATGCATATGCACCCATCTGTGCTCGTAACATCTCCTCTCTCCTTTTTCCCTCTCCGTGCCCTCCTGCAAAGACATGCCATGTGCTTTTCTAACTGATCTTTGAAAAGGTGCTCGGGAAAAAGAAATTAAAACCCCTCTCCCCAGTGGAAAGGCATAGTCAGCATCCTGCAGCAGCTGAGTTTTTCAAGCCAGTTTTTGGAACCAGGCAGGGAGGCGAAGCAGAGCTGACATTTGTCCTTCATGCCCATGGTGTGTGATGGGCACTGAGCCCCTTCGGGGTGCATACCCTGGGGAAGACAGACATGGCAGCAGGGGCTGGCAGGGAAGAGGTTAATCACAGAACCAGGCAGAAGAGGCCACTGGCCAAAAGATGTTGCTGTCTCATGTCTGGATGTTTTAGCGTAGAGCTGTCGTGAAGCCTCGCAGAGCTGAGGGGTCCCTCAGTGGTTCCTATGGCTTTAAAGTGCATGGGATGATTTAGTGGAGGGGAGGGATTCCTGATCAGAGAAGTGCCTTTTACTCTTTTTTCCTTTTCTTTTCTTTCTTTTTTCTTTTTTTAAACATGTCGCTGATCAAAGCGGTGCCAGGGAGGCTAGGAAGAGCAGGATCCTAATGGATCAGCTGTGTAAAACATGTCAGCAGACAAGCCCCAGTTCTCAATGTGTCTCTTAGGGAACAGCTCGCAGATTAGAAAGAAAACACACACACGCACACACACACGCACGAACCCTGCTGCTGACCTTGTGTCAAGGAGTTAAGTGTTATTTGGAAGTGATCGCAATCAGCTTTTTTCTTTCCTCCCTTATAAAGCCCCCAAAAATATTTTTTCAAAATATTCAGCAATAATTCAAAAAGTAATAGATTTATGCGAGTCAGACAATGACTTATTGAGGCAAACTGAAAACATTTGGTAGAAAAGAGCAGTAGAGTCTATTGTTATGCAAAGGAATCATGCCCCCCACTTACAGGCAGGCTTCTCTCCCCACTACCCGTACAGCCATGACATATCTGGATGTACATGACCTTGCCACTGTTTCATTTTGGACAACATTTGGCAAGGTGTGGAAAAAATATTTTATATTTTTTTTAGCAGGCAACCCATTAAAAAGGCAATCGCTTGTTCTAGAGGGGAAAAAGCAATGTGAAAATTACGTTAACAGGAGACAGCAAAAAGTACTTCTCAAGGAGTGGGGCAGTAAGAAGAGTAGCAATTGGATATACACATACATGAAAGGTGGTTTTATATAAACATTGATAAAATTGGTGTGAGATTGCCCTGATAGTGCTTACTAATCCCTTGTTTCTGAGTTCTGCAGGAATTGTACTTGTTTCATACAAGAATTAAGCTCCAATTCTGTAAGACTTCCCCTTGTAACCTGCCTGGAAAGAACATGTCTGTTAGCTAGGGAGGCAGCATGAACCATAAATGCCCAGTGTACTCAGAGCATCTCTTACATTGGTTTGGCCCATTGCACCCACCCTGTTGTTAATAATTCAGTCCATACTGGGCTGAATCCAGTAGGGTTATGAACAGAGGACAACCTGCACAGGGAGTAAGCTCAAGAGAATGGACAGTTTCAGATCACCTTCAGCTATGCAGATGTTTTACTCATACATACAGGTCCTCCTTGATAGTGCATAAGTGACATGGTGGAAATGAAAAGCAAAATCTCCTCCTTGGCCACTGCAAAGGTATGAAAGGAACAGGTCTTCTGCTTCAGGAGGTCATGCTGTGCTACTTCACAAGGTAGGGATAAGACTGTGAGTAGGATAGGCTAGGCAAGGCTAGGATAGGCTAGAATAGGCTAGGATAGGACAGGGTAGCATAGCATTTAACGGAATAGTTCCATTTGAAGGGACCTACAATCATTATCTAGTCTAACTGCCAGCCCACTTCATGGCTGACCAAAAATAAAGGGTGTTGTCTTTTCAGATAGAAAGCGTTCTACAAATGAGAGTCTTTAACTTAACCACCCCCTTCCTCCTTCCTCCTTTGTAGGAGGTTTATCCCACAGACCAACATCACAGAATTTGCCACCTTTAGAGACAGGAACCCTCCGAGGGCATTTTAGCTGCTTCAATATCCCCATAACAACATGCCTGTTGTATCATCCTGCCTGTAACTAGAGCTGTGGAGCAAAGCTAAGGTTTTCTGCCAACCAGCAAACGCGAAGAGGTAGTTATTTGATAAAGTAGCTGAAAACCCGGGGTTACATAAGCAAAGAAAGAGTTCACTTCACACAAACATCAGCATTTCCACTAGAATAAATCTGTAATGCTAGCTTTCATCTCAGGCTGAGAGAGAAAAAAAAACCCAAACCAAAACAGCCTGTAGAAATATACACTGATATGTAACTATTTGCTTCATATTTTGTACACATTAAGTTATAGCAAGATTTCTTATGAGGTGTATATTGATTTATGGTTACATCTTTCAGCGTATCTTATATCTCCATACAGTTTATAGGTTTCTTTTTTTACAGCTTTCCTGTAATTTAGTATATTTTGATGAGTTATGAACCCAATTTTATCTGA
>WYDI02032337.1:14745-25292 GCA_009867235.2 Psittacus erithacus
ACATCCTGTCCATCCTGCTCTCTGGGGTGTGAGGACAACGAGGATGATCAGCCACTTCGCTTATAGTCACTACTTCTAGTGAGTGTGCTTCGCTCTCCCACCATGAAGTGGTGTTAGAAGTGTTTTCATCACAGGGTAGGACTATGGTACCTGGAGAAGAGGAGAGCTGGGAAAGAAGAGTTCTGCCCATGAGAAATGTCTCCTCTGGAGCTTCAGTTTTGAGCAGTGAGGCCTTGGCTGTAAGGTGAAAGTCTGCATCCTTGAGCAAATGCCAGAGACAGGGATGGCAAATACATCTCTGTGTGCTGGTGCCTCTCTGGGGGACAACTTTGGCCCCACCACAAGGAGGGGTGACAGAGTGGTGATGGAGCCAAAAGTATCAGGTACCAGGGACACCCTCCAAGAGGGATTTGGGAGGACAGGCTGGCAAAATCCTGGGAAGCTTGAGCAGCAGCATGGGGAAGAAGAGGCAGATCAGCCAACAGGCTTTTGCTTTGATCTTTTGGATCTTTGAGAAGATCATTTTTGAAGAAATGGTGGGGTTTCCCCAACAGAAGAGATTTTCCTATCATTTGGATAATCTACTTTTGGTGCGATAATTGGCATTGTATGCTATGTGTGAGCATCGTACGCTAACTGGAAACTAATTCACCAACCACAAATCCCTATTTAAAATGCAGCTTTATCACCATAGCAAAAATATTGACTGGAAGTGATCACCATGAACAAATAAAAAGACAGATGCTCCCTGTTTCATCTCTCTCTAGTTCTGTTTACACTTCAACCAGTTTGCCACTTGATCTTCAACCTCTGAATAACAATGCTAAGCTCAGTATTTCCTACTTAGCTAAAAATAAAGCTACACGCCTTTCTAGTGCATATGACATTAATGATCACTTTCTTCATTCAGATAAAGCATTTGCCTGCTCAAAGCATGTTTGCCAAAAACCTCCTTCATTTATCGAAGGGCTGCCTGGATCTATTGCTCAAAAGAAGTTGACATGGTGGCCCTTCTACCAAGTAGGATCTAGAATGGGCAAGTTCCTGAAGGTCTGTGAGTTTGGTTTGGTGAAGATCATGATAGGAGAGTTCAGATGAGCTGGGCTTGGTTTTGGCGTCTGGAGATGGCACAATTAGCTTAAGAGGCTCAGGCCATGGTGATGAGGACATTGCTTCTGGGAGGGGTTGGCAGCAGTCCCCCTGCCTCTGGGAACTGGCCTTTCCTTTCTGAGGCAACTGCATTGATTGCAGCAGAGGCAGCAGTGATTTACAGCAGCCTGTGTGAGAAAAGAACAAGGATATCCATCTGCAAATAAACGCTAATGAGATGTTAAGATTAAGAAAAGCCAGGAAATTCCAGAAGTTGGGGCTGCTACAGCATCATTAGCTCTTCTGTAACGTTGTGCATATCCGGCAGGGAGGAGGCCTAACTGGGCTCCCAGTCAGCCTAGTGCCACTGTGCTGGATTAGGACTCCGTATGTGATCAATTGCTTCCCTGCAACTGAAGGAACTATCCCTGCTCTGGGCAAAATGACGCTCCTCATGGGATGGAGCTGTGACAGGGAAGCAGAGGATGTGCATCACTCCAGAGGCAGCACCAAGAAGTCACATAACTGGTGGCGACAGGGAGATGCAGTAAGCAGCAGCCTTTGCCTCATCTTCAAAAGGCCATAATGAAAGTCTTCCTAGTTGTGATCCCTATCATTGCAGAGCTGCATCAGCAACCAAATTTTCACCACTTTCAGCATGTGATCCCTTGGGGTGGGAGGCAAGAGGAAGGAGGAAGGCCTATCAGCCATCACAGTGATTGCAGCAAAGAAATTTCTGGCTGTGTTGCCACAACAGGCAGGGGCAGACAAGGCACATGCTACACTTGTGCCACTAGGGCACAGTTTTGGTGCAGGATGATAGTGAAACTGCTTGGGGCTGCAGCAATTGGCCTGCAGGGATGAGAGATGGAGATGTGGTGACTGACTGGGGCAAGAGCTCCTTTAATTCCAGGCTCCATATCATGCTAATAGCAGGATCATCCTAGATTTGCCTGGGTGTTGGGGTTTGCAATCCATCACTTTCTGTGCAAACCTGGCAAGCGAGCCTTTGGTTTCAGAATCCACCCAAATTCTGGATGGCAACAGTCTTGGTGAGAAGGATAATGTTCAGCTTCAGCCAATGATCATCCCAGTGGAAGGGGGACAGCCTCAGGCCATAACTTCCTTCTCCTCTGGTTCCACATAGTCTCTTAGAGAAGAAATATTGCATCCTACAAGACCTTCCCCTGACATTCTGTTAACCTGTTACCCAGGCTTGGTTGAAGACCAACTTCATGTCCAAGAAGAGAAATAGCTCAGCAGCCATAGGGGTGTCTGTTCTCCGCAAAACACTGCATGGAAATATTTGACTTAACCTGACCCACAAATTGAAAGAGCATCCTGAAAACAAAAGCTGGAACTAAAAATATACAATCCCATTGATGCACTATTTTTTCCTCTGTACAGGAGAAACTGCTTGCATCCTGAGCTTTTGCTTTTTGGGTTGGGATAATTTGTTCACATAGGTAGGGGTAGGAGAATGTGCATGTAAGAGAACTGCCTCCCCTTCCTTTCTTTTTTTTTATGGATAAACATAAATGGCAGCTTAAGGACCGAAGGACATGTGTATGACTATTTCTATTGGCAGAGATTACTGGCACATTGCAGAGCTGGATATTTTGCAATGTTTGTTCAAACCAGTTCAGCCCCTGGTGTGAACTGACTTCACCAACTGGGACAGGACTGCACCCCAACCTTGGAAACGTTACCTCCACTGAGGTTCAGATCACAAGGGACAACTCATAAAAAGACCGTAGAAAAACCTGCTCTAAACCACCAAACACAATTCTCTGGTGCACATAGGCACCCTTCCTTCCTAAGCACTTGACCTGAAGCACACCAGGGAGTAAACTCCCCAGGAAAACGTCACGGGCACTGGATGCAGGGGGAAGGGGTATCTCAAAGGGGTTTTGTTAATAGCTGACCAACTTCTGTATAGCTAAAATGATACTGGTGCCTTTTTATTGATGTGGGAATAAGAACAGGATGTGATTTTAGGATGATCTGGCCTCCCAGTCCTTGTAAATGTTGCAGCAGCGCAGGAAAAGGCATAGAGGCAGTTAGAGGCTGAACGTATGTTAAAACACCACTCAAACAGAAGTAGCTGGATAATCAAAGCTAGCAAAGTCGCACAAAGAAACAAGATCCAAACAGAGACTAATTCAATATTGTATGAAAACAATATTGAAACCTGACAAGATGTTTCTCTTAAGACTTTAATAACTGAATATTATTTAAGAAGCAACACTTTAATAGGATGGTCCAAGGAGATTTGAGCTAGTACAAAGTATTTAAGCATTCATGATGAAATGTTGTTAGGAACAGGAAAGTTAAATTAGCAGATGCTGCAGTGAGGAGCTGCAGGGGAGATAAGGCTTACAGACCATTTTTTCTGGGGTATGGGGTTGGGTAAGGACCCCCACTCTGTATGTGGGTGACCAGGGAGCAGTGAGTACTTTCTGAATTACACATTCTGCTAAGCCCCTGCGAGGTGGAGGGCTTAAGTACCTTAGCAGGTCTAGTAGGATCAGCCAGAGTAAAGGATGGAACTTCGTGTGCCTAGAAATGCTGAGGAACAAGCCTTCAGGCAAACCTTCACCCGTCCATCCCCCACACCACGCTTCCATCTGTCCCTGAGTTATTCACGGCCAACAATGCGAAAAGGCTGTTTGACTGTGGCTCAGCAGATTACCACTACATTTAATAGCTGTCTTTGGTATGACGCTGTTTGCCTTATCTTCTCTCTCCTTTGATTTGGCCTTTGAACACTAATCCACCTTCTAGAGCAGCCTGCACCCTGCTTCTTGATCTTTGTTTGCCATGAATGCATACGGCTCCAAGGATTTTAGGAGCAGTCTTTGCTGCTTGGGTCCATGCTGCTGCAGCAGAGAAGACCTGTGGATCTGCTAGCTCCCATAGCTTACTCCTGGGTTCACCCATTAAATGAGTCAGTTTTCCTTCCAAGAGCCAGGTTCTGGCTTTAAGCTTTGATTTAGACCCTTTCTATTTTTTTTTTTCAATTTTTATGTCTTTTTATGTATGTGTATTTATTTGCAATAGGCAAATTTCAGTCAGTGCAGTACCTGAAAAGAGTAGACAGCGTGAAAGTCTTTCCACGTATACCCCCAGCACACATTGTATTTACTTTCCCTTTCCTTGCACATGCACACGCACACACACTGGAGCAGAGTTCAATAGCCTGGTCCTACTGGCCTTTAAAGTGACTTGGCCTCTTTTAAGCCTTTAAATAAAATTTGTGTGTGCATGTGTGTGGTTGGTGGGTTTTTTTCGTCTTTACCCCACTTCTTAGGAAGGAAAGCAAACGTTTCTGGCACTCCACTGCTGGATTGCTTGCATATTTGCTAGAGGAAAAAGAATTATAAAAGATGTTTGGCATAGTTTTCATTCAAAAAGGAATCCAGTGCCAGATCCAAGCATTGAAAACAAATGTGTAGCTTAACTGTCATTTACTCCCGGATCATGGGAACCGCTGCCTGGTTTTCCCAATGAGCTAACATGCTGTCCCACAGTATATGAAGAACACTGACTTGACCAGCTTGGTGCAGCCTGAACATCATGGCTATGCCTCCGGGTGACAGCCTGGGTGCTGATTCAGTGGAGCCACATTTTCACTGCCATCCCTGCCACTGAGCTGTCACACATATCTCATGCTGGTAAGAAATCCTCCCCTTGCCTTTTGCTGCGCTATGACCAGACAATGTGCATTTGTCCTAATAATGTGAAGAGCTCTCCCAGCCGATGACACTTGTGGAGCACCATCTTGGTGCTGCAAGCATTTGGCTGACATATCATTTTAGAGGTGACATGAGTGATGGGAAACCCCTGATGTCACCCAAATCCCCACCTCCCTGTGGTGCTCTCAGAGCGGGTCTGGGCTTTGCTGCCATCACCACTGGTTCCAAGCAGCTCCCTCATTAGAGAGGGGCACCCCAATCCTATGTGGTATTCTCCCCCCTTATGTCTTCCCCATCCCCTCAGCATATCGCATTTCATGGTAGAAGGGGAAGCTCACCCCTGCCTGCACTGGAGGGACAATGAAAGACAATATGAAACTGTCATGAAGTGGCAATTTCTCTATCTTTACCTACAAGCCATGGCCAGGATCAGCTCAAAGCTCAGATCCTCAGGGTTATCTGCATGCATCATGTCATGGTGCCATGGTCCCACAGCAGCATCACTCCCTGGAGTACAGAGGCACCTGGCCAGGTGCACCCTGAAGTTCAGTGTCTATCCATTGCACTCAAATCAAAGAGAGCTGCTCTGGATTTCACCAGCATTCAGTCTGTGACACACATGTACTTCTCTGGCAGCCGTCAGCTCTGCTGTAATGGCCAGCTTTTATTGACTATGTGCGGCACGCGGCAAGGACCTGAGCTCTTATCCAAGGGCAGTGAAGCAGGAGCTAGCTTTAGAGACGTGGTGATAAAATAGAAAATTATGTACAAAGTAAAAGGGTCAAACCCCTAATCTGAAGTGCTCTAGTCAGCTTGCCATGCTGAGTGTTCCTCCTGGATGGGAGATAACCCCCTCTCCAAAGAGTCTGGGAGAAGTTCAGCAGAAAGGAAAAAAGAAACCTAACAAAAAAAATCAAAACGCTAAAAAAAAAATCCCAACCCACAAAACCAGAACAGAGCCAGCGATTCCAGAAAGCAGCTCTTAGTCTGTCTGTTCCAGTCTGAAATAAAGTCATCCCTCTTAATTCCCAGCGCATATTGTTCCTACCAAAGAGCAAAACCTTAGGAGGAAATCACATCAGTGAAGGGAACGCCAGCTCCTTTGTACTATTTTTCAACCCTGCCTTGGGAGCCAATAATCTGTCATCCCTTGAATAAACAAGCACCTTATCGTATCACAAACATTTATTTAACCCTTTTCTCCTGAGCTTTTACCAGCCAAGTTAAGTGGCTGGGGGGGTGGGGGGGGTAGCCCTATCCCTAGACCGCTCTGGCAGAAAGGACAAATTTCCTGTGTATTACACCCAATCTGTAAAGTGTCAGGCCGCCCTTCTTCAGACTTCATGAAAAGCAGCAGCTTGAATCCCTGCATTCCACATAGCGCAATCAAATTTTCCTGTCCCCCTCATCCCTTCTCCGGTGCATTAACACCTCCCTCCCTGGAGACATACCCTCAGTTCCATCTGAAGGTCCATCCAAATGGAGCCAGATTTAATTTCTGGAGGGTGGGGGTGGGGGGGTGGCAAGGGAGAGTGTTTACATTTCTTCTTTTAACAAGAGACTCTGATGAACAGAGTTTTTGATTCCAAGTTGCCAAGGTTGAGGTTTTTTTTGTAGAGATATTCTTTGACTCTGACATCATCAGAAAATGGAATCAGCAAAGTATGTGCATTTCCTCAGCTCCCACAATATCCATTTTCTCTCAGTGGATGTTTCTTGTTTTTCTTTTCCAGTGTTGCTCCCACACAATGGGGCCAATTTTTGCTCAGGACAAAGAAAATATAAACAGAGCATGGATGGAATATGAGCAAGGTCTCCAAGCTTACAGAAATCTTCAGCCATGGGGGAAGGCTACGTTATGTTAGCCGTCTGCTAATGAAGCCTGGCTATCCAAGCACTGGCCAGTATCTCCAGTTGCTTTGAGGGTGCCTCCAGAAGGCTGGATGGCTAAGACTGGTGCTACAAATTAAGTCCTTGATTTAGACTCAGTGGAGCCTCTGAGCATTTGAAGGGCATGCCTTGCAGGTGAGTCCAGCTGACCTGACCATGTGGGCAGGTGAAGCCTTTTCTCCTCATCATAGTAGGGTGTCATAAATACTGAGCTCACCAGACAAAGTCCAGCCATCAGAGGAGAATGGCCCCACACAGAACAGTCAATCACTAGAGAGTCACTGGCCTTCCCGTGGGACTTGGCATGTTAGCCTCCTAGAAGCTTGTGAATTAATATGTGACATTAAAAAACAAAATTACTCCCCTCACCAAGTCATCTTCTGGCTTAAAACAAAGATTAATATCTTGTTTTCAGTTATGGAATAAAAGCTGCTCTTCCAAACACCTTGGGAAGCCCATGCTTTGAAAGGCAGCTATTATTCTAGCCAAATTAGCTATGTCTGCTGCTTGCAAGTAAACCACAGCATGTGAAAGTGTCCCCTCATACAGCTCCACAAGTGACTTGCTTATGCTGGTCTGGACATCAGCCAGTTCCTAGAAGAAAAAAGCAGCTCACTGCGGGCTACCAGAGACGAGTTCTGCTGCATTCACCCTGGGACAGGGGCTGGAGCAGGTCCTCAGAAGCATCTGCGCTTTCACGGGAGAGTCTTCATGACAGCAAGTCACCCAGGTCTGCACACATGATGGCACAATGCTGTGACAAGCTGATTTACGGTACAAGATTTGATTTATGATGGGCGATATAAACTAACTGCAATAAGGGCCTCATATCTCCGGGCTCACTGACTGCAGCTCAGAAGCTGCTGGGAAATGCCCTGTGAAACGTTTATCTAGATAAAATAATGCTCAGCCGTCAGCAGATAAACTTCATTGACATCCTCTGAATCCACAGCTTGACAGACCTTGTACTGAGCAGCAGAAACACAGGCTGGCTTGTTAAAAGTCTGAAGTCTGCAGACAAACCCTGCCCCCACTGAAATAGCTAGGACTGTGGCTAACTTGGTCTATTATAGGTGTTCTCTGGTCTTACAACCTTGTCTTCTGAGGCCAACAGGTTGGGATGAGAACTGACCCAGGGGAAAAGGAATAAATATAACAACAGGAAAAAAGGAATAAATATATCAACAACTCAACTTCCAAAGGCTGCTTTTATTAACAATACTAAAATGGTGTCTTTTAGCTCTTCCTGTTGCCTAATGAAAAGCATGAGAATGAATTATTTGCAAGTTCTCATTTGCCTGAAATGTTTTGGTCCAGATACTTCCACTAGTTAGCAAAATCAGTACCCCTGCAGACAACCGAGACCCAGAGATGCCCACAGCAAAGAACAGAACAAGCGAAAGCCTCATTTGGATGAAGCTGGCTGACTGCCTATGGGAGGTATGAGCATACCATGGATGCCCAGCAGCTCCGAGACTGGGCTCCATGGCATCATGGCAGCGTTTGCATCCATCACCATTTTTGAGTCAGCGGGCCTGAATATCTGGTTGGCAAATGCAAACATGGAGAGGAATTCTGAAAAAGAAGTATCCTGTGAAGTCACCAGATGACACCAAAAGGCAGTCCTAAAGAAAAGAAAGCAAGCAAGCAGGCCTAGGATAAAGTGAGGACTTGGACCAAGAGCATCAGATAGAAGTTGCCGAAAGGCTGGGTGTGTTCTGCTCATGAAATCCTGGCAATTTAAAGGAGAAATACACTTTTTTTCATAGGAAGCTGCTTAGCTCTCAAAACTCCCGGGTGGCTCATGATCACTAAACCCTGCAACAAAAGCAGCCCCAGAGCTAAATCCATCTTTAGCAAAACACAAATTAACTTAACCTTATACTCTAAGAAATAAAGTCAGCACTTATCAGAGGCTGAAGAGATGCATTGGCTTCTCAAAATCCTTCCCCCACCTGCATCAGGGAGAAGGTTTTGATGTTAAAAGGAAGGCAGAGATGAGCGCCTGGCTGGCGGGCTGCGGTTTTGCTTCCATTCTCACAGCTGTGCCTGCAAACCCCCGGGATACACAGAACGGAGCTGGCTCCTTGTAACCATGGGGAGAAAGGACAAATGGATTATTTCAGAGTGATACGCACATAGAACTCATGCCACTGGAGAATGCAGCCAGGCTATTTTTAATATACTGCTTCATTTTGCACCTGCTACCATTACAGAGTTGTTTTTGTTTCCATTAGAACCACTTGTCTTGAAGAGTTTATAACTCCTATGAAGTGTGTAGTTCTGGCCTGGATCTTCATCCTTAGTTGGGAGCAAAGATTTTTATCATTTAAAAACAGAAGAAGGTTAGCATAGCAGCACTAAGAATATGTGAAGGGGTGTTTTGAATAATTTTACAGGGTTTTCATAATTTCAATTCCTGAAGGACAGTTTAATACAGCCTTTTTTATTCAATGGAGCAACACAGGCTACAAAGACCTGTCCCTAAGGAGCTTGCAAAACCAAAATTGCATGCGGAATCATTCTCAAGTACTTAATCAGCCACAATATTGCAATAAAATTATGAAATAAGAGATAAGAAACCTCGGCCCTTTTTCCCACTCTCATCATGCAGAGAGCCAAGTGGAGCTCAGCATCTCTTTGAGACGTTGGAGGCTGGTGCCTGGTGCGAAGCTGCGTTGCCTTAGATCACACACTCACAAATACCATCCCCAGGGAGGAAGCTCTCACTTCAGCAGCCTGACAGAGTCCACAAAGGAAGCCAGTGTAGAAACACCACATTGTCTGCTGCTTGCCCTCTGCCACCTTCTGTGACAAACACCTAAAGTGTTTTGTTTAAATTGTACTCATGTTGCAGCATGATCCCACTGAGAATGACTGTGGGCACACCAAAGTCCCTAACACGTAGATATCTGCAGCCTTTTGTGGTATCTCCCTGGGTAATGCCAAGGCAAGGGCTCTGCAAATGCTGCCTTTGGCCCAGTCCTGGGCTACAGGTGATCCCTCATTTGGACAACAACCACCTGAGCATAGCCGTGCTCTCTTCACAAAGCAGAGACAGCAGTAAGAGGATTATTTGCAGGGGTTTTCTTCCTGCCATAGGAAGCTGATGCCCTGGCAGTTTGCTAAATGGCTTTGATGCATGCTGTGCTTTGCTAAGCCAGCAATGAAAAGTGTGTGGGCAATGGCCAGCACCCACAAGGCACCAGCAGTGCTGTAGAGCACCACCAAGCCTGTTGGATATCTGTGCTTTTCAGGGTAGGCTCCCCAGAGGCCCTCTCAGCCTCACTCCTCACAACACTGTCACGCTCAAGATCATCTGCCTGTTCGCCTTACCATGTTCAAGCTGTTCACCGTGTTATTTTGCAGTCAGGATAATAATGGGGAAGGTCTCATATATCACCTCCATTATTAATAGTCCCTATGAAGTCTCCCTGTCCCACACATTCTTGTGTAAAACCAGGAACCAGGGCAGGCATGAAGTAGGGTAGCAGCTTGCTCAGCCCTGTGCTGGTACCAGCAGCCTTCAGGGGAGAATTTCATCCCAGATTCCCATGAAAGTAAGGTCTGGGGGTGATTTTTGCCCTGTGTGGCCTAGAAGAAGTCAGAAATAACAGTGCAAAACCTCAGTTCCAAAAATATTCAAGACAACTGGCCCATGTCTTCATAAATCACGCCAAATCCCTAAATCCAAAGCATTCTGAATTAAAGTCATGGTTTGGGTCCTTTATCTGTATTCATCTGGACAATAAAACCGCATAATCCCCCCCCCCCCCCCCCCCCCCCCCCCCCCCCTCCCCCCCCCCCCCCCCCCTCCCCCCCCACCCCACACCCACCACCCCCCCTCATTACCTATATTCACTTCTTCCTTCT
>WYDI02032337.1:25302-64188 GCA_009867235.2 Psittacus erithacus
CCGCTTTCCCCCGGACAATAACACCGCCTAACCCCCCCCCCCCCCCCCCCCAATATTACTCCCATTAATTCAGACTCCTAAACCAAATTCATTTCAACAGCTCTTGAGTGTTTTCTCCTTGGCTTTCTGCAAATTCCTGACCAGTGACTTTGCCAGCAGTCAACTTGCCTGAAACAGAAGTGTGAGTGCTTAACCATCTAATTGCAACAATTTCTGTCAGGAAATCACAATTAATTCTGTGGGCAATTGCAAGTTTGCACACATTTGGAGTTTGTAAATGTTTCATCCAAAGCACGTTAACTTAATAAGATGCCACGGGCGCCAGCCAAGGGGGGCTGCAGGCTCCACTCCTGCTGTATCCTAGTAAGGGAATCCTCACACTGCAGCAGTCCCACTGGGAGGATCAGACTCGGGCCACTGAGTCCTTATCACGGCTGCCTGCCAAATTCTTCTTGGGAATAAGTGTCACTTTGTGGTACCTCTATTTTCCTTACCAATAAAATAATAATTTGGCAGTGCCTGAGATGATGATAGTAAATCAGTGTAAGACAGCAAAGGTTACCAATAAATTCAAACTATTTATCAAGCCGCGTCACTCAGCTATGCTAGCTGCTAGAAGACGTAGGCTACTGTGCTCTTAAAGTAGTTTGCCTCAGAAAACAAAGTAGGTAATATTCTCAGGAAAACAGGGAAATATGACCTCTCTTCATCCCAGGAGAGAACTACTGGAGGCTTACCTGCCTCTGATGTATTAGCATTGCATCTTGGGGCTGAGCCACAGCCACTAGGTTTTGTGTACCAGTGTGACCATTTCCTGGACCAGCTACAGCCCATGTAATAAAAACCAGGCATCCTCCCCACTCTTTCTAGTGCAACAACAAGTTTTGCACCCCCCTGACATCATCTGTTGCCCAGCACCCTGAGGTATTTAGAGCTTTTCAGGGTTTCAGGGACAAGTCAGTATAGAGATCAGATAGTCCTGCCCATGGGCTGACCCAAAAGCACCTTACAAGTTGGCACTAGCAGCCAGTTTCACTGCTGTGCTACTGAAGGACTGCAAGGATAAGCATTCTTTACCTCCATCTCCTATGATGGTTTTTATCTCCATCTCCTTTTGGTCCTGAAGCAACATCCACCTGATGAGCCCCTATCCCCACAGTGAAATCACAGCACCATGATGAAGATCTTACTAAAGGTAAAACCTACAGCCTAAATTATATGTGCAAATCATCCCCTCTGTATGAGTTTTACAATGTAGGAAAGCAAAATTTTCCTTGAACCTGGGATTACAATTTTAACACACATCCCCCTCTTCTGTTTATATCTTTTTTACACTTCTTGCATTTTCCCACTGTATTGCAGTGCTTTTCAAAGTGGGAACTAACAGGTTATCTCAAGAATAGACCACAGACTTGAAATCTGCCCTCTGTTTTCATAGAAAAGAAAAGTTTTTCAGGAGGATAATCGTATTCGGAAATGATGTGACTGAATGTTATCAGGTCGTCATGGTGATTGCAGTCTTTTAAAAAATGTCTATTGTGGTTCACTAATGAGCAATATATTAACTAAACCAAACACTATTTGTCTTCTCAAGTATTATTCATATGCCCTACTGAATTAAATCTCTTTCTTTTTTTTACTTCTGCTAGTAGAATACTGTTCTTTGTCTTATAAATACTGGAACTGAATTCAGGCAATAAACAAGAGCAGAGATAACTTTGTCACCTTTGCTATATTTCATACCACTGTGTCAAGCTGAGCCTCACATTAACCAGTCTGCAGTAGTAGATACTGAGCATCACATTGACAGCAAAATCACTTGCATAAGGTAGAACTTCAGACCTGTAGTTTATGGCACTGGAAATGTTGTCAGTCTCAATCCCAGTGTAAAACCCATCATATATCTCACCGGTGTCAAAGTTTACGCTTGTGTGACACGCAGAAGACAAGCCAGAATGCTGAAGCAATACACAGGCTGAAGCAATGCACAAGTCCTGTTGGTTCTGAGTTTGACCAACCACTACCAGCTCAAACCTTTAAAATTCACCTTTCAAGTCACCTAGACTCCTGTGGTGCCTGAGGGAGCTTTCCTTGTCCTAGAAGGGCATGGAAATGGTAGAGATTGAAGTGCCTTTTAGCACTCATGTAAATGAGTGCTTGTCAAGGCATGGTCTGAATTTCAGAAACTCTTTGGACTTTAGAGTTCTCTCAACCAGCTGTACTAAAACCTCTCCCAGAATGAATATCCCACAACTCCAGAGGACACAGTTAGCTCGGGGAGAAGACATATGAAGATACCCTAAAAGAAGCAGTGAAAACTTTTGAGAATGTGGAGGTCTTTCAACACTGAAACTGTGCCATCCCAGGCTCAGACTTGAGAGAGAACTTCACTACCCTCTGAGCACCTTAGGAATGCTGCAGTGATACTGGAAGTAGCTCCAATTGATGCAGAGGACAAGACAGAGCTGACTCCTGTCCAGGTGGACATCAATCATAAATCAGACCTTTGCAAGACAATTTCAGGTAGTACTCTGTTATTTTTCTGAAATGAAAACTGTTTATGTTTCTGATTCTTTTGACACAAGCTAAGATGAAAATCCCAACTGCTGTCTTCCCTGGAGTCTGTTTCTGCCCCAGATTTGCAGGAATTCCATGATTTTGGCTACATCTCCTTCCAAAGCACATTTGTCAGTAGGGGATGAGGAAGCTGAAAGTATCTGATTCAGATGTTTCATGTTCTCTGGGGAAAAGATGACATTATCACACGCACTTAGCCCTTGTATTACATGCTCTTCCTCTGCAGTTCACGCTGAAGTCCCATTGGCATCCCATTAGTTTTTCAAGCCTGCTAGAGGAAGACCACACTAACTGGAATATAATTGAATTAGTTAAGCCCTCGCAGGCATTTTGCAACTTTTGTTTATAGGGTTGTTTAATATCATGACTCACTCACTTTATTTTCGTTCAGTGAGTAATATTTGGTACTTTCATGTGTTCTCTTTTTCTAACATGCGCAGCCTTGTAACATGTCTTTTGAACACAGAATCTCTCTTGTTTCAACTTTGCTCTACTTAGAATTTAAACACACAAACACTGCTGTTGAAAGCTCATCATTAATTAATTATGCCTAACTACTCTCCACATAGGTTTTGTGTGTCAAAAGAGTCATCCTGCCTCTCCCCTTCCCCACCATATTTCCCCTTCTTCTCTCCACTACTGCAAGTCTATATTTAGTTGGAGATTCAGGTTGATCTGCAACTCCCGCTGCAAATTCCTTTCCATCAGCAACTGCAGCCAGAAGGTCTGAATAAGGGAAAGGTTTGAACTTCAAGAGGCTTCCTGTTTCCCTGGATTTTCAGGTTTGCTACTGTTTGCAGAGTGAGACTGGTACTAGACTCTGCAGACTAAGTGGCTGCTAACTCATCCCTGTTCTGGCACTGGCATCAGACTCGGGTGCAAAACATTGTCTGGTTGATGGCCCTTCCAGAAATATAGGCAGCCAAAAAAAAGGAAAGCATGTCTGATCCTGAAATATTTCCAGAGCAAGGTGTCAGCGAGGATAATGTTGACAGGACTGGCAATCTCTCCGAGAAGAAGAATGAAGTAGAGAAGAGCAGTCTGTAAATCACTGTGGAGGAAAGTGCAGCGTGAGAAGAGATCTGTGTGTAAAGGACTGAAACAGCCCTGTTTCAAATGCAGATGGGGAAAACATAAAGAAAAATATTATACACTTATGCGAGGTTTTCTCTCAGCTTTCCATCAGTTCTTCTTCCATAATGCCTGGCCTTGGTCATGCCCTACCCTGAAAACTCCTTCCTGAGCTTTGATCTAAAGTGAAAAGAAGGGGTAAGATGCAGCCTTTGCTTCTTCCAGGACCGTCAGTGCAGAGCCTGTGTGCTTTTCTTCCCAAAGAGCAGCCCGCCTGGGATGAGACCTTGCCTGGGGGCTTTGGAGACCAGGGTTCAACCATATCCTAACCACAAACGTTATGGGCAGAGGCTGACACCTGGAAAATGCACTCCTTTCATTCACCTACCTCCTAGGCATGTTGAGAGGATAAATAGTTTAAAGCTCAGATATCATGGTCCTGGGAAGCATGTATTACTGGAGATTAGTAGGGTTTGCTACCTTATTCCTCTCCAGACTCTAAGATTTCCATTTTGCTAACTATTTCACACAGTTCATGTTCATGTTTTTACCCACTGTTGAAATCTCAAGAAATAACCAGTCTGGATACTTTCAGTGTCAGCTGCATTTTAACACTTTAATGTTTCTTAAAATGAAGCCAAACACTGGCCTACCTAGTTTGGATGATGTCAGTGTATGTGCAAAATGAACACAATAGTGTAGTCTGGAGTGTATCCAATAGCTGATTTTTTTGTCAACCAAGAGAAACAAGTGACTGTATAACAAAGTTATCCCTAGAAGAAGAGTGAAGGCTGAAACACAGCAAAAAGATCAGATGCACTTTTTTGCCTACAAAACCTTGCTTTGTGGTATTAAATTCTCATCAATAATTATAATAATTACAACTACCTCTAAGCCTGAACAAAAGCCAGATGATGTGATAAAGTCTTTGATGGAATTCAGTAGGCTCAAGAACATGCTTTACATTTGTAACTTTTTTGCCCTTGCTTAACATTTGTAGGCTTGAGGCCAGACTTTTCAAGTGTTTATCATGAGAAGCCAAAATTTTCTATTAATGTCTCCAAAGAATATCCACACTGCTGACCCTAAGAGCTCACTTGCCATAGGCCCAAGCATGAAGGGCCCTTTGAAATGATGACTCCAAGTGTCAGACCTACCTCTTATTTCCATAGGGCTGCCTCTGGCTTCCATTTCTCAATATTTTCTGCTTTTTCTATCAGTCCTTCTGTTATCTCTTATCATTTTCCTATTTTGGGTCACCTGAAGTTGTATAATCTATAGTTTATACCTCAGCGATGTGGAGTGGTGTTGCCACAGGTATACACACACATAAATCAATATATACGGAACATGCTTTTTGCTGTCACATTCATTATACTAAGCAAACAGTTTTGGTAGAGTTTTTGTGTTTATAATTATATACTTCCAAATATCAAACAATATTTTCTCAAATGTCTCATAATTGCAACAAGTATAGCTAATTGCCATTGCTCTTGTTCTTGCCCCAAACTTCCTGTGTTAGCAGAATGTATTTACAGCAGCTACGTAATAAGTGCACTGTGCTGACTGAAATGTTGGATGTGTTTCAGTTATTGTTTATGTTTTATTATTTCTTCTTTCTTCATAAATTAGAGACTCTGGAAGGTGTTGAGGGTTCAGCCTGATGCAGTTAAGGTGACTTCCTAATGTTAATTTCTCTTTTTATTATGTCAATATCCACTGTTCAGGTTAATAGACCTAGTAGTAGTGACAGGCCCTTTTCAAAATGATGGAGCCAAACACTTTCAAACCATGGAGAAATTTGGTCCTGATTCAAACTTCACAGCTTGGACTTATCTTCATAATGAACTGAACAGACACCCAAGATACAAACAGCCTTAAACTCAGATCCCAGATAAGGATGTTGTGTGCAAATTCTTCCCTCAAAGCTCAGACTCATGATCTTTTCAGAAAGGGGCTTTCCTAATTTTAGATGTTACTGCCTATCTCTTCTTTGAGTGTGAGGTTACCATGTCCTCAGCTGAGTCAAGTGAATGGATTTGGTGAGCTAATAAGCCTCAGCACAGTCAGCAAAGTTACTTTGAGCTGCTGCAGAAGGTGAATTGAGCCACACTGGTGGCTCTGCTGGGATGTGATTTCCATTGGCACAATCAGACCCTGCTGTGATAATGGTAATGCCCAGTGCAGGGACAGTGGATAACGGCTTGTTTCTTTAGCTGCTTCAGCTATGCCTGCAAGAACACCTCTGCCTCCAGCCGTCCATGGTACTCAAAACTGAGCCATCGACTTACACCAAAGCAGAATGTTGTCCCGTCTGCAACTGACAGGGGGCTGATTGACAAAGCCCAGTGTATTTGTATCCCAGTATATTTGCATGATTCCTTTGTGGATACTTTTTACATGAGTCATCTTCTGCAAAAGGAAAAACACTGGTTTCACCAAAAAAATACAAAGGTTTGTTTTCAATACCATAAAATGTCTCTCCACTTAATTATTTCTGAAAAGCTCAGACATATGAATAAAGGGCCTAATAAGGAGCTGCTGGAGCTGGCATGTCCCTGGGACCACTCTTTATTTACAATAAAGCAAGTAGGATCAGGATTTGACCTGATGGCATAACTGCTAGCATTCCTGTAAATTCCAGTTGCAATTCCTCTTTCACATGTAACTTTGCTTTTCCCAAAGAAGCCTGTCTGGTGTTTTATTTTTATGTTTGGGCAGACTGGTGTGTTGTCTCTGGCTTTGTGAGGAATGCCGAGGTGGAACAGACAGAACACCAGCTCTAGGGGAAAAAGAAATGGCTATTGCTTTGGCATAAGCCTCCTGCCTTTCGTCAGCTAATGTCCTACCTCTGGTAGAGAGGCATTTTTTCCCACCCACTCTGGTCTTGATGGAAACTAAAGGAAAACAAAATAAATTGGTATATACCTGGTCTGCAGATCATCGTGTCCTTCCCCGACTTAGTAAATGTTTCTTTAATTGGCTTAGTTAGCCCCTCTCACCTTTCAGCACTTCAGGAATGACTCTTTGAAGAGAGCCATGTACAGAGATTTAGTTGACATTTAGTGACACTAGGCTCTGCAGTCTCCAAAATATGACTGATGTCACTTGTTATGTTCCCTTGGGTCTCTGGGGACAAAGTCACTCTTACCCTGAAGCATGCATTGACAATCTCAAGATAACACTTCTTTGACAGAGTCAGGGGCCCTTTTCCAGGGTCTAATGTAATCTCTAGAAAGTTTCCAATCTGGGCATTGTTTGTTATTTATATTTCATATCTGGGGTTTGTGTTTGTCTTGCTGTGATTTTACTATGAAAGCTGCTAATAAGAACAAAAATTCATACCTTTTTCTGCCAAATGGGTGTGCTGTCAGGTCTACGTCTAGATGGAAGAAATTTTATTCAAGGTGAACAAATTCAAATGAACTGAGGTAAATATTCACAACCTGTGTTCTTATTGTGCAAACAAAGCCACTGGCACTGAGAATGGAGCTGAGGTGTGAGTGAAACTGAACCTTACTGTAACTAAATTAATCTATTGAGCCCTTCACAGGTGGTAGATGTGAAGGGTAGATGCCTTTCACAGCTCCAGAAGAGGAGTATGTAAGCAGAGCAAGATACTTTTTGGTTTATTCCTTAGCAGCGGAGAGAGGGATGTCTTTATTAGTACTTTATTTTGATGGCTTATCCATGACTTGACTTAATTATATTTTCTTTGCCCAGACACAAATAAACAGAGGTAGGGGCGAGCTGCTGATGTCTCCGCTCACAGTGATGCTTTGATGCCAGCTCCTCCTGTTGGATGGCTTGTTAAGATGCTCCCGTCTCAGACTCCCCTCTTCGGGGAGACCCAAAGAAGCGGAGGCCCTGGCAGTGCTGGGGGACCCGTGTCACGGCGCCCACCAGCGGCGGGCGCGGCCGGCACACGAGGGCGCTCGCCGCAGGGCTGAGCCCTGGCCCCCGCCGGCATTGCCCGGCACCGCCTCTCCCTCCCTGGGCTTCTTCCCCTGAGCTTCTCCCTCCCTGGGCTTTTCCTTTCCCTGGACATCTCTCTTCCCCGGGTTTCTCCCTGGGCCTGCCGTACACAATCTTTTCCTAACCCTGACTTCAGTATTATTTCCCCAGAGGAGTGAAATAATAGCGTGTCTCTCGCAGAGCAAAGGCTAAACCAACTGATAAAATTCAGCTGCTGCTACCTGGGATACACGGAGCTGAAAGTGCCAAAACAGTCCTGAGCTCCCTTCCTGCATGTGCGCACCAAAGGGTTCCACGGGGAACCCAGCACTCAGTGAAGCCGGGCTGGCACTGGGAGAAAGGAGGGGATGTGCAATGAGGAAACAGTGCTTCAACAACTAGCCCATGTTTACTGCTTTAGTGCTCTGTTTTAAATATTAATTTAATCATCAAGGTTAATAATTTATGGGTGGCAGTGAGAACTTGAAGGGGGAAGGTTTTTATTCTTTTTTATTCTGCTCTGCCTTTGGTGAAACTGCAGGTTTGTAAGTGCCCTCCCCTGTCCCACTGTCCTCTGGGTAGCGTCACAGCCTGAGTGCTCCTCTGTGGAAGTACAGTGTTGGGCTTTGGCTCATAGAATCATATCATCATAGAATGATTTGGGTTAGAAGAGACCTTGAAGATCATCTAGTTCCACCACCCCACCCCACCCCCCACCATGATCAGGGACGCTTTCCACTAGACAAGGCTGCTTTCAGACACAGCAGTTACTGGCCTATAACCACTGACCTCTCACCAAAAACCAGAGAGCAGTTGAAGGTCATTGAGAGTCCACTGAGCAGAAACCTGAAATCCTCTTGCTTTATACAATTTTTTTCAGACAAAGAAAGTAATGGAGCAGCCTGATTAGAGGGAAGGGAATGCCTGAAAAAGCAAGACATTAAACAAAGTATATCCCTGCTGTTACCAAAAGACACTGCTGGGTTAAAATCGGTTCTGTGTTGTAATATTTTAAATTACCCTGTTTTCTGTCTGTTGTACATAAGCCTAAGGTCTGCCTAAGTCAGGCTCTTCAGGTAATGTGAAGTAGTGCTGACAGACTGGGGGCAAAGGCAGTGTTAGAAACAGCTCTTGGGTGCGCTTCCTGAGGTGCTCAGGTGGGCTACTGCAAGGCAGGTTATTTGAGGCATTGATGTGGGGAGTCCACAACATTATCTTATCAGACATCCCCCAAGGTGAGTATCAGTCATACCTGGGCATGGTAATAAAGGCTTCTTATGTGAACGTGAACTTTTCCTCAACCCCCATGAGATTTTGGGGAAAGACAGGAGCAACTTGTTCCTGCCGCCTTTATTTCCTTGGGTACTCCTCAGATCCACGCAGTAACTAGGGCTGCAGGCAAGGAGAGGCCTCTGCCCTACTATTTGCTCAGGGTCAGGTTAATGTTTCCATATGTTGGGTCTACAGCATGTGGTCATATATATTGTACTGGGATGTAGGTCTGGGAAGGAAACCGTGGAGAATCTTAGCCCTCCCTGCCCCTGGACCTGGAAAAGTGAATCACTGCACATTTAAAGTGTCACATCAGGTGTGAAAAGTAAGGTGTGTGCATTGGATGACATGAAAACAAATGCAATTGGTGCTACAGTGCCTCTTCTGCTTACTCTTCAGTCTGGAATCAGTGCCTCGTGCCCCTGTGTAATAAAAGGGGGCACACACATATGCAATAAAGAGTTTCCAGAACAGACTTGAGTGTGTACCTAAGCAAGGAGTGAAGTGAAGCAAGAAGCAGGTCTTGACTGTGTGGTATGGGTTACTTGGTCAGAGATGGCGCCTTCCCCATCTTAAATTCCTGAGGCTGAAATCCTCTTGAAGACTAAGCCTGGTCTACTGCTTGCGTAGGACATCCCTGTTTTCCATCCTGTGAACCGGAACTGGAGGAGAGAGGATAGCTAGTATGAATGGATGCACTGGCTGAGAATACAGAAAACATCAGAAATTTACTAGAGGTCTTTACATGATGGCTTTTGCATGAAGGTGCCTTTGTGTCACCTGAAATGAAGCCAGATGTCTCTGACATCATCTGCTCGGGCTTGTGCAAAGTATTTGACACTGTCCTGCATGACATCTTTGTCTCTAAACTGGAGAGGCATGCATTTGACAGATGGACCACTTGGTGGATAAGGAATTGGCTGAGTGATTGCATTCAAACAGTTGCAGTCAGCAGGTGAATGACCAAGTGGAGACCAGTGACAAGTGGTGCTCCTCAGAGGTCAGTATTGGGATTGGTGCTGTTTAATGTCTTTGTCAGCAACATGGGCAGCAAAAAGAAAAGCTCCAGGGAGACTTTATAGCAGCCTTTCCAGTACCTAAAGGAAACCTACAAGAAATCTGGAGAGGGACTTTTTATAAGAGCAAGTAGTGATAGGACAAAGGGAAATTACTTTAAACTGAAAGAGGGGAGATTCAGATTAGATATTAAGAAAAGTATCATTGCTGTGAGGATGTTGAGACACTGGAATATGTAACCCAGAGAAGTAGTGATGCCCCATCCCTGGCAGTGTTCAAGGCCAGGTTTGACAGGGCTTTGAGCAACTTGGTCTAGTGGAAGGTGTCCCTGCCCATTGCAGGGGGGTTGGATCTGGGTGACCCTTAAGGTACCTTCCAATCCAAATCATTCTATGAAGACAAGTGACATAACAGGCATGGATCTGGACATCTGCAGGGCATGACAGCAGCTGGGATGCCGCAGTCTCTCGAGGCACCAATGTATTGTCCATAGGTACTGAAGAGGCAGGTAGGTGTCACCTTTTGCAGATTTAGGCTTTAATTTCACAAGTAAGGACTCCAATGATAACTGTCATGGGAGCAGCTCATATGCACTTACAGCAAGTCTGTGTGCCTAGCATGACTTGATTTTTGTGATTGTCATGGCTATCCATTCTCTGTCATTTCACAAGCACTAGTTTTGTATCTCCTCTCTTTCCAAAGCACCCAGGCTCAGCATCTGGAGCTGATATTGCACATGCGTATAGCTGGCCATTAGTAGATGAAAGTCCCTCTGTTCTCTATGGATGTTAGACCTTTGGGTGTATAGGATGGGCAGAATGTCTGGGGAAAGGAAATTTAGTAATTGTTTGGAGAAAAATTATTTTCCACCGCAAAAATAGATATTTTTTTTTTTTTTCACAAGGAATTCAGGGCTGCATCTCCCAGAGATGAATGCATAAACTGTGAACATTCTTTCACTTGCCTATTGCCACATCAAAGAGGCAGTGGGAATGAATTCCCAGTCTAGTTCAAGTTAAATTAAAATACATTCCAGTAAGGTGTCTCTGAGTATATTTTTTATTTCTAAGTTACAGTGTTCCCACTGTTACTGGAAAGACACCTCACTTGTAAATAAAAAGATTCCCAGCCTTGCTTCATTGCTTTCTATGGACACATCTGCCAGGGATTGCATTTCTGTCAGGAACACTCCTCCTATTACACTCTGTGGTTGTTTCATAAGAAATCTATTACGCATAGCATGTTGATCTTAGAAGGATTCTTCACATTTTCTGGTAAACACAGCACATCATTCTTGTATGATCCTGAAATTAATGTTTGTAAATTGTTTGGGAGATAAAACAAGCTGTCATTTTTAGGTGCTGTCATGACAACAATCCTTAATGTCAATACACTGTCAATCTCTCATCATGTACAAAAGGAAACTATGCAGTTGTATTGATATAACACTCTTTGTTGAGTAGACCACCACCTATCTTAATAGTTCCCAAAGGGAGGCCTTTGGAAAATGCCTTTTAACATTGGGTTTTAATGATGCTTTATGTGCCAGGAGGATTTACACCTAGGGCCAAGCCAACAGAGTGATCATGCTGTCCTCAGTGCCACATCTAGAACAAGACAGCAAGCTGAGTTGGTTAATCTCAAAGCCATATATTTATTCAGGATATTAAAATTTAGTGAGGTCATGATCAGTCACCATCACTCATGCTGAAGGGAAGAAATAGGATGCTGAAGGGCTGGAAGTCAGTAACAGAGAGCTGCTGGTTGCTGATAGGCCTTCTGTGTGCAAAGTCTACCATATGCCAAGAGGGATGTGCAGGCTGTGAAGTGAGGAGATGCAGGACTCACTTCATCCTTGGAGATTCACCTGAGACTCAAGCAGTCAGCACATCTGGACTTCACAATGACTCTGAAGTTGACCCTATCATGTTGGCCTAGTCTGAGCTACTCAAGATCTGGTCCTACTGGAGGGAATGCCATCAGGAATGGCATTACAACTTATCTAAAAAGATTTTCTCCTTTCATGATGTTTACCTCATGCATTTATATGCAAATGTCTCCCCTCTCAGACTTTCTCCTGCTGGGCAAAGTAAGCTCATTAAGTCTTCCCTCTAAATAAATGTTCTCTATTTCCTGATTGCCCTCCTTGCCCTTCTTTGCCTTCCTTATTTTGAGTTCGTCCTTCTGGCCCAGGAGATGAAACATGTAGAAAGGATTTTTCATTGAAGTCCTACAAATGCTCTGCTCAATAGCATTAATATTTTACTATCTCGACTTGAAATATGTCCCCAGCTGCAATCTAGATGGACAGTTGATATTTTCACATCTCCATTGCAATCTCAATGCACAGTCAGCCCAGAAAATCTACCAATATGGACATTACAGCTGCTCACATACCCTTTGTCTTGATGCACAGACTTTATGCAGATCTGAGACTTTTCAAAATTTCAGCTTAATCCTGGATGCAGCTTGGCATGATTCAAAAGTTAGTAGACGATAGGTGAATATGGATAATTTTCCATCTTGAGATGAAAATAAATTGTTATGCCTAGGAACGATGCGGATACAAATTTTAAAGGCCTCTGAAAAGCTGTCTTTGTCAATAACTCTGCAGGTAGCATTTCTTCCCCTCACACAAGTACATGGCCAGGCCACTAGATCCTTCAAAGGCAGATATTAACGTCCAGACTCAACGCAGGCTCAAAGCTGGCAAGGTGGATTCCCTGTCAGGAGCGCTCATTCAGTGTGAGTTCTTCAGTGGCAAATGGTGGAGATACCATGTACAGACTTGCTGAGAATTACTCATGGCTTCAGCACCCACCAATACTGAAAGGTGAGGACAGAGGTGAAAGAACATCTTATACTGATCTAGGCTCTGTTAAGCAAAGCCTGCTTTGAAGTGTTGACTACCTTCTGTAAAATTGCTTACTCAAATTGTTAGCCGCTGAAACCACACTGAGGGTCTTCATAATCTGATGTCCAAAAGACTCAGTGGCACTAGAAATATCATGCTACTGAACTTCTGGATATGCAAGGAAGGATCTTTCATAGACTGGAGAATCAGAGGTGATGCAACGAGACTGGTGGAAGACAGAACTTGGTAATTTCTGATCTTTGTATGGCTAAGTCCCAGGAACTGGTTTCTGGGGCATACTCATGCTTTGTTTTCTCACATCCATTCATTTTTAATCCATCATTTTCAGTCTTGAGAACACAGAAGTAAAATTGCCTCATGAAACATCACTAGAAGAGTCCCCTAGGTACTGCATTTGAAAGGCAGCCCTTATATGCACTTTGAGGATAATCATAAATTCAGTGGACAGCTGGTGCTGAAGATACAAAAGTCCTGCTTCCCTTTCTGTTCTCTCAGAGGAGAAGCATGGGAGCATTGAAGGAAGGGAGGTGAGCAGAAGACCAGGCAGGCTTCAGTAAACTTCTGAAACTCTTATCTTACTGCAGGAAATTCATTGTTCACGGGCACAAGGAAAACATCAAAAATGTTGGTATCTCACCTTTCTGCTTTGTCTTCCACATTGTGGAATTATGTATGAAATTGCAGCCATGGGCCCAAATAGCTAGTGTATGGCAAGAGGAAAAGGTAATGAGCACTTCTGGGTGCAGCAAGCAAATCCTTTCAGGTGTTAACTCTATAGAGAATGGAGGACTGACCTGGATTTGTCACACAGTCACTTTCTAAATATACAGTGTTGACAAGATTTTATTTTCAGTGTCTTATCTGTGAGTAATTCATTTTCTGTGTCTTGGAAAAAGCATATTATTAATAGGCAACAATAGTGCAGGAGTGAATCATAGGGCACCAGGCTAGAGCCAAGTTTGGTCTATCAGCAGTCTGGTGTCTGCTTGTAGTTTCTGCACTACCCCAACATAGTCATGTAGGCAGGGGTATCACCGAAGGAGCGATGATGACAGCTGGCTAAGGGACACTGAAAGGTGTCAGCTGTAGAAGTGGTGAGGGTAGACTTTAGCAGGAGCCAAAGCCTGAAATACCCACTTGCTTTTCATTCTTGTTGCTGTCTGCAGCATGGGTCCACTCCATGTCACTGCATTTTGCTGAGTTTAGCAGCAGCTGAGGTCAGGACATGGTGTGAAGGACTAGGCTACAACGCCTGGTGGAGCTAGGCTGCTTTAGAAAAAAGTTCAGCCCCAACATATCAAGCAGACTTGGGCTCTGTTTTTTGCATATTTTGGAATTCATTGGTTTGTCAGCATAATCTTGGAGACTCAGAATGCTAAGTGTGGTTGAATCTGATGTTGGGGATGAGCTTAGAAATACACCAAGCTAACACGACAGGCGTGTTCTGGCTGTTTATTTTGTCAAGGAACAAATTATAGCTCATGTGAATCCATAAAAGTATGTATCCTTCAAATAGGGATGACTTTCAGAATTATATGAGGATATTTCATTTTAATGCATTTTTAATCATTAGACATTGAAGTCTTGGCAAGTGGAAGACTTTGCCTGACAAAACTACCAGGTCTGTGACATCAGCAGAACCAAAGATATTGAATGAAATGGTCTATCAAAACACATTTATGGAGTCATGAATAACATGCTGTATATTATTTGGCAGACTGAAGAGTACAAAACAAAGGGGGAGTGTCAGCTTTTGGGGAAAAGAAACCAATGAGCAGGAGCTAGTAGAGACCTCCATATGTGAGATAAGATAAATTCAGTTCTCAGGAGCAAGAAGTGTAGCCAACTGGGAACCCAAGCAAGAGTTTAGGACTCAGTGGGGAATAATTACATTAGGAGCTATGCATAAGGAATTTTAGACCCAGAAAACTTTGGAAGACCCCTAGCAAAGCAAGGAGGAGTCATCATATTTCAGATTCAAGATGGGAGCCTGAATCATGATGTAGTTTTAAGCCTGAAGGGGAAGCAAGGAGGAATTTCAAATTTCCTGTTAACCGAATAGTTAACCAAGTGCTAAGCTCCAGGAATCCTGAGAATTTTTCAGAATCTCTGATTTCTTTGGTTTAGGGTTCATTTGTTTTTTTAAGGTCCTGGAAGCATAATTTCAGCTCATTGCAAGGCACTAATCCCAGACTTCTTCAAGTATTCTTCATCATGTTCTTCAAGTAAGCATCATGACTACAGAGTAGGACAGAGCCATGACTGTGTGCCTTATGATACTTTCTGTCATTCAGAGGCAGTAGCCCTGACATGAGACAGGAATTGCAGGTGAATGAAAACTACCAGTTTTCCAAATGCATGCTAAAAAAAAGGCTGGGTGCATTTGAGTCATCAGGGAGCTGAACTTCCAGGTCAGAAAAAAGAAGAGCCCTCTGGGAATTCCAGATTTGGGGTCAGAACTACATGAACCGTGGTGTGCTGTTGGGAATTTCTAGCTCAGCAAACTGTCTGGAGCCTGGAGGGAGTATCAGGGCCAGCAGCAGAGAGGGAGTGAGGAGAGCATGAGTCATCTGGGACTGCAGACAGGAGAGGGCAGCTGCCAAGTGAGTGGGTGCCCTTTGGGAGGTCTGCATTTTGCGGGTCTCCCACAGCTGAAGTCAGAGGTGCTTGGTACAAGCAAGAGCACTTTCCTGTGCCTGAACATTAATATTTCCCAGGCACACAATGGGAAACACACAGAAAAGCTGCCCACCTTGCCAGCTATTAAGGCCTCATCCTGCAAATGTTTATAGAGAAGACAGTATTTACTGAAGCCACAGGGATTAATAAAGCTACTCCCTTGCCCATTGGACGTGAGGTGTCCCAGCAAACCACATCCGTTTCTAATGGACTCTGCTGGCTTTATGGTTGTGTTCAGAGATAAATGTTCCCCATCTCTTCTGTGCTCAAAGATGCTTGTGATCATCTAGAACAACTCCACCCATTAAAGATGGCATAAGAAGCCTCAGCTTTGAATATTCTTCCCTTGTTTTCTGTTTTAATACTCGATTATCTTTGCCTGGCCATCAGCATGATAACAGTGTACCAATTTATTCAGTAAATATTTTTCCATCTTCCCAAAGAGCACTCATTATTTACGACTAGCAAGAAAACCTTTGCCTCCAATGGCAGAAGGAGAATGTCTTTTTGTTTAATTACCATGTATAGTTAGCGGCATGGTGATTGGAATAAAATAATTCACTTTCTATTCCCAGAAGAGTCTTCCTAAGTGCCTTGGGAGGCGAGGGGGAGGCTGGCAGATGAGTGTAATCTCAAGAAGCACACTGTGGTGGAATCCAGCACTAGGAGCCAGATGGCAAGTTTGCACTAAATAGCACATTTTTTTTAATAGCTGTGAAAGTTCTCTGTCTGCACATGGCTTTGCTGAATGACAGCAGAGAGCACTTCTAATTTATCTGGTGTTACACTTAGGTTATTCCTTCAGAAGGTTTCGCTTGTTTTTCACATAAGATCAGGGCCCAGTTTCAGTACCAAGGCCAATGTTTAAGCATCTGTGAAAGTTCAGAAAGCAAAGAGGGCAAAGGTGTGGGAGGAGAAAAACTGAAAACAAAAATTGAAAGAGAAAAGATTAATTTAGGACAGTGCTAACAGCAAGCAGCACCCTGACCTTGCTCTGTACAGCCCTCTGAAAAGTGGCTCCGTTGTACAGCTCACATGCAACGTCCATTGAGTGTGTTAGGATTTGCACACATATTTTCAAGGGTGGGGATGAGAACCTGAGGAAGATAATAATTTCCCATCTTGCTTTAAAATATAGTTACAGTCATAAATGCTGTGTAAAGAATGCTGCCATGGCAGAATATATGTATCAGCTTTGTGTTAGCTTGATTCTGAGAACTTCTTTATAGTATTGAGGTATAAAAAGTATTTTCTATCTATGGAATGATGATTGGGCCCCAGATTTTGAGTTTTCTGACTCCATTCAGACATACAAAGTCTCAAAAAAACCACAAATTAACACGGGCTGTGCAAGTCCAGTTCACCCACAAATGCCCCTTTGAGAATGCAAAATCACTTGGGGCAATACATGGAATATGAGACAAGCCCTGCCTCTGTTTTTAGGCACCCACCTAACCGGTAATGCTCTTCTGGCAAAGATGATGGCAAAATTTGCAAAGACAGTGGAGAAAACACACAATTTGAGAAGCATGGGGCAGTCCTGTGGGCTTTCACAACATGCTATAAAGCAGCTAAAAAGGACTAGACTAAGACCTTCTAAGAATCAACAGATATATTGAATCCCTCCTGTAGTGGACATACGTGCCATACACCCCTGCAAATCTGGGCTGCTGTGATAGTTGTGTATTGCTCTGAATGTTTCTGGTGCATACTGTGAATTTCTCTGCCTGAAGTCAGAGAGCCCTTGCAGCTCCTGTGCTTTTGGCCACAAAAGCATGGACCACTTCTTTCTGAGGTGCAGAGTCCTGAGTACTGTCCTGCTCATGTAACCTGGCTGAACATGGGAAATGAAGAAATGAGTCTGCCTTTGATAGCTGATGTGCTTGGAGACCTGGTAATAGACATGTGACTCTAAATCACACTCCTTACCATTTGCCAAGCACATCTGTCAGCGCAAACCACTAAGTCTGTGAGAATTCAGAAACTTCTGAAATACAGTTTTGGACTTACAGCAACTAAAACAAAAACCATGTGTCTCCTATTGTCTAAGTCTGCAGCTTTTCATTCTGTCACTGAATACCGACTGCCCTGCTCCTACAGAAAACAACACAAAAGACGTATGCCATTTTTTCCATATTGTCCATATATTCAAAACTTTCTCACTTTATAAACATAAAGGCCATTAAAAACCTGCAAGCAAAGCTTTGCTTCATTGATATGGTTTGCGCCATACCCAGCAGAATGGGCCCCAAATCAAATCCATGATAAGCACTGCAAAATAGGAAAGAGCATCTTCAGTCATAACACGGCTGCTAAGACAGCACTACAATGTCTGCCTCATCCTAGATAGTGCTGTCTATTTAAACAATGGAAGTCATCCTTTGCCTTCAAAACAAGATTTGCTGTGTCTTATTTGAGTAACAGACGTAGCTTTGGCTTTCTGCATGAGGATCAAGCCTACAAAGTTATCGCTAGAACAGGCTGAAATGTTTTTGTATTGTTTTTGCACAGTAGTGCCCATAAGTAAAATATGCAAAGCAAAATGTTTGTTTCTTCCAGCATTTCAAGGCATTTACCAATGACACACATCACTTCTGTTTTCTCTTTTCACCTTTTTTCAGTTTCTGTATTTTCTGCATTTTTGCTTCTCATCTTTTGTACATTTCCCCATGGGAACAAGGAGGAAAGGCAGATTTATTTTCTGTGATGTTTCCAGCAGTCCTTTTCCTTATCTGAGCCAACATCTTCTTTTCAGGATGATATTTAGTTCTTCTAAGATGGGAGTTATTTTCCTTAGAAAACCTCAAACCTTTAACAACAACAACAGAAGAGATAATTGGATTAGCTCAGTACAGCTACGCATGGTAATAGCCAGACCAATGATGATGTAAAATCATCTTTTTCCTCCTCTAACTGTTTGAAGACTGCATATTCAAGTCATACTTCATTGACAATCAATAAACAAGTATTTTACTGCTGTCAGCACTATGGAGTTGATGCAGCACCGAGAGAGGGAGTTGATAGTTGTACTGACTCAGCTACTCGTCAAGCAACACTCAATTCATTTCTGAGCTCAGAATCGTTCTATTATACTGAGAGGTGAAATAAGGAACCCCGCTAACCTGCTTTCACAGATTTTCATCACGTTTTCAGGTTCCTTGTCAGCCATTCCCAATTCAGATGTACAAATAATCACAAGCTGAGCTCAATAACTTCTCTTGTCTGACACACAACCTTTCTGAAAGATGTCCAGCCTTGATCTAATGACATCAAGCTTTGGAGCATTCACCATTTCCCAGAGTAAAGCATTCCAGTGACTAATCATGCATGCTCTTGATGATTTGTTTCACTAACTCAGGGTGATTTTAAAGAACATTTTTTTCTGATTCCCCAGATAGCACAAAACCAAGCCAAGTAGTATGAAATAGCCCAGCTATATCTGAAGGTGCATTTCTGCGGATCCTGACTGGAAAGGATCTTCTCTTTCTCATCTGACATTTTTCATTAGGGGCAGAATTTATAATTTATAAATTGTCAGCTTCTTAGCTAGCTGATTGCACCTACAGCTCAGGTCTAATTGCTTCTATTCTTGCTCAGAGGCACAGAAAAATTGCATCAAGATAAGTACCCTAAGAAATGTGTAAATGATCCTAATGCATATGGTCAAAACGGCCCCACTTGCAGACAGAGATAATTTAGCTGTCATAAACTAATGAACTGTAACCTGGAATTCTGGTTGATCTTGTCACCCTTGGCCAAAATAATCCAAGAAGGGATGTGACGCATGTTGAAATCTTGCTTTGAGAACTGGGCATTCAGATGTTTTCCAGGACAGCTCTCAAGGTTGCGTTGTACTCACAAAAAAATTGTTTGGGTAATTTAGAAAAACCTAATGATGAGGGATTATTGCCTGAGCTCCACTGTGAACAAAAAAACATCCTGACTGCAGAGGCATTTCATATCCATTGAGAAGAATCCATTTAGATCTGGCCTTCACTGCTACAGTGTGAGATATCCTGTTGTTTTACAGCCCTTCTACGGGCCTACTTTTCTGCTTTATTTTAAGCATATGGTCTTGTTTCATTTCCTTTTCCATTGTCTGTGTAATTAAATGTGGCAGATTTTAGTGTTTATTTGCCTGAAAGTGTTGTTTGCTTTTTTTAAAGAGGCATTTTCCATTTACTGTAGTATTTCTTCCCCCGGGAAGCAACGTTTGGAACCATCCAGGAAATAATATTTTAACAGGCATTAAGCTGCCATCTTTGAGAGTACAGAAAGAAGCTGGTGCAGGAGGGAGAAAAAGTGGCTGTGATGCACCATCCTCCAGTGCAGTTTGTAACAGCACTTATCCTGGCCCCCCTTGAAAGAGTAATTCTCATATTTCTCTAAATAAAACCCCCAGGAACGATATGTTCAAATCAAACAAACTGTCATTAAAAGCACCAGAAGTCACTGAAAATTAGTGAAAATTGAGTCTAAATCTAAATTCCCACCTGTCATTCCTGGCACATCATAGTGAAGCAGCAGTGTGCCACACTTCGATCAGATACCACTTTTTGCCAGCTTGCCCTATGCACAAGAGAGTTTGTGACTGAAGAGCAGCGAGAAGAGCTTTCAGTTTGGTAGGAAACAGCCCCAGAGCAGATTCTGAGGCATTTTCCTGCTTCCCAGGGCTGTATGTCTGTTCTGCTGCCCATCAGGGAAGTTCAGTAGCAGGAGATATCGCCTCTGAGTGTGGCTGGTGTATGACATTTACCTGCTTTCCACGAAGGAGTGAAAACACTTTAGCTAGTTAAAATGCTAAAACAAATTCAGATGCAAGCAAAATAATTTTACACAGAAAAAATTATGAGCTTGTGAGGGGAAGGGCGACCACCAAGAGGGGATCCTTGCACTAGCGTTTGCAGCCCAGGTAACACCTCAGAGAGAAATCTGGGTAGGAGCAGTTTCAGTGAGTAACTTACCGTCCCTGGCAGGGCAGCTGAATCAGAATTCACACCTCCCCAAGTGCGGCTGTCTCATACTGGAGCAGCGCCTGGTGCTGTGCTGCCTGGGGCTGTCACAGGCATCTGCATTGAGGGAATCAGCCAGCAGCTGTTTTTCTAGGTGCTTGGGAGCTGCCTGTACTGAAAAGTACTGATTAGCGCCGTATAATGGGGAAATGTGGGGCATCTAACAACTGTTACACCACTGATTAAGTCTTGCCAGACATTTCAGTAGAAAACCCAGACCTGGGCCCAAAAGTCTGATTTCAGACAATGGTGTCACAATCCCAAATGATTGTCCTGCCAGGTGATGCTAATGAAAATAAAAGAAAACCCCTATTGCCACCTCCAAAGCACACAGGAATTTTGTCAGCATCAGTGACACCACCACCTTATATTTCCATTCTGAGCCTGATGAGTCTGACACCAGAGCAGTGAGTCATTTAGGGGCAAAACAAAGCATAAATAGTAGGAAGAAGCTGTATTTAGCAATTGCACCAAAGTGGTGAATTCAGCAATTCACCAAAAAGTAAAACTGAACTTAATGCCTGAGCGTGCCTTTTGGCATGTTTTGAGTGCCAAAACAGGAGCAACTAAGCAGGTCTGTCTTTGAGGAAAACAGTCCATCAGTGAGATATGCTGTCTGCAGAGAGCTCCTGAGCATGGGCGTCATTTCAGGGCATCTGCTTGTAACAGACAGCTTTCCCACTTACATCTGAGCACTGAAACTGGCTCTGCATCTGCAGGTAAACATGAAGCCTGTCATCCAGATCTGCAAAGCACACACACCGGTACTATGGATGCTGCACTACTTCCTCCTGCCTTAAAGCAGAACAGACTTTATCTCAGATGCTGCTCTGAGATGCTGGCAAGCAGATATAGAAAAGCAGAATTTTTCTCTCCCTATTACTTTCAGGTTTTTAACTTACACATGAGATACGCTGCACCATATTCCCAAGGTTTGCATTTGATGCATGCTGAGTAGACACAATGCAATGATGTTATTTCAGCAATATAAACAACCATTATCACAGGGGCTGACTACAGCTGATTATATATGTTATATAGGCTAGCAATTCTTTATTACGTGGTTTCTTCTGGCCTTAAATTCTATACATAGTTTGAATTGTTTTGTCCCCTTCCCTGTTAGGAAAGGATTGCGTCTCGGAGTCTTCAAAGCACCGATCTCCTAACCACTTTTGGCAGCACCTCAGCAGTCGTGGGGTCAGACCTTCAGTCCTTTTGTTCTTAGTGGAGCCCACACCTCACATGGCACCTATAGGTCTGTGGTGCTGCTGCTGTACTGCTAAGGAAGAGCTTGGTGCTGCCCTGGGTTCCCTCTGCCAGCTCAACAGCTGCAGGATAAACAGCACTGGGGACCCCGGTCCAGAGGCACCCCACATCTGGATGCCAGGCGGTGCAGATGCGAGGGACCACAAAGACATGGGCATCCTCAGGGAGTGTGATGTTCAAGCATTCAAAGCCATGGGAAAGGCAGAGGCTTTCAGACCATAAATGAATGCTCACTGGTCTTGCCATGACAAGCAAGCTGTTAAACAACGTATGATTTGGCTTTTCAGGATACAGCACACATGGCTGTAGGGTTGGACAGCCCCACTGGAAGCAACACAAAGGATGAAAAGGGAGGTGGGACCACAGTGTAGGCACATCTAGTAATTGTGGTGATGCTCAGCAGTTCTACTTACCAAAGCTAATTGAAGCCATTGAACTGTTTACATGGGTAGAATTAAGCTTTTTGTTGGATCACTATGAAACACTCGAAACAATGTGAAGGGCAGTTCAAGAAACAGTAGTTACATTGAATAATTTAGTGCCAGGAAGAAACGTCCTGAAAATAAACAGTTTATATAATTGTAATCAGGAAATGTTAAAATAAAATGTATATGCAGCAAACCTCAAATAGCTGGTGATTTTGCAATTACCAAAGGCTTACAAAGAACAGAAAGGGAAAATCGTGCTACAGCCCCTCTGCAGTTGACACTGATGTGGAGGAATTTGTCACTAGAAGGCAACTCCCTGAATGAGAGTTTGTAGGTTTTCATATATCCATAGAAACAATTATGTTTCATAATTGATATTTATTCATATAATTTTTTAATGTTCCATTTTAGTTCTTGAATGTCCTATCATTTTTATGTTCCTTAAGCTTTGTGCTGGTAGCTAGCCTTGGGAAAATCCTTCTTAGTCTTTACAATTTGCTTTGTGGCCAATGCAATAAGTCTGCCCACAAGACTTTCCATGTCCAGAGCTGAAAATCCAAGTAATTCATGACTGTGCACTTTAAAAATACTGCTTGAGGATGGGGAGGAAGAGAACTAGGTCCGAGCAAAGAATTTATTGCAAATAATTTATCTAGAGGGACTGCCTTATTCTGTTTGCAAGCAGTTGGCAAACAAGTTATGAGATTTTGAAGAGTCTTTGCTCAAAATTATTTTCTGTATGATTTTAAGAAACTTTGGTCTGTACAAATGTTAACAAACTGTTGCTTATTTGTGGTTCTACTGCAGGTCCGAGATTAGATCTCATTAGTTTTTGCTAGAGATTTATAGTTTATTACACTGAGCCCAGATTAGGAAAAAGTAAATACTGTTGCCTCATTTTTACGTGATTGTCAGCATGTGTGAATTAGAAATTGTCTTTCTATCAGTACTATCTCAAAAAAATTACTGTTTCAGTATAGCCTTCTACTAAGTAACTCTTTGTTAATTACACAATTAAGTGTTCATTAAGCTATTAACACTGAATAAATGCAAAAGCCACAAAAAAAAGTGAACAGAAGGTAACCCCCCTTTTATTTACTCAAGATAATTTTTAGCTCCAGTGATAAAAATGAGGGCAGATTGTTCTGTATGATGTCACTCATGGATGCCTGGCACTGAAAAACTGACATCTTATCGTTGCTGTGAAAGCGTTCAGCTTGTGGGGTTCCTCAGTGGCCTGAACAATCTGATACCAACAGTGGATGTGTAATAGCCAGGTTAATAAAGTCACTCTGCATGCCCTAGCAGGGAAGGAAACCATCTGGTCTTACAAAACATGTGTTTTCAAATCACACAATCTAGTAATTTCAGCATTATCTACATAATTAATGTATGCTGGAATTACTGCATTTATCCTTTAGGAATATCTTACACCAAATAAATCACAAGTTTGGGTGCATGATGACAGATCCTCCAAACCTGGAAATGGGCATCTCCTCCTCTGCAGTTAGACAACTACATTTTGAGATCTTCATTTTTACTTATTTGGAAAATGGGAATAATATGAATTCAACAAATACCTTTGGATTCATTAAACTGTTTTTTTATGCTTGATCAATTTTTTTAGGGGTTTGTTGTTTGTTTGGGGTGGTTTTAGTTTTTTTCTATGTTTATTGAAAGGCTCCAGTTTTTCATCTGTAGCTGAGAAATGTGGATTCCTAACTTCTTTGATACTTGTTCATGATTTGGGCTTCAGGTGTATTGGTCCCTCAACTGCAATCACATGGCATATAAATGTATTCAAAGAATGAAGGCTAGATTCTCAGGCGCTGGAAAAATTACGATTTGGTTTAACCTGTGACTTTCAACACCTATTAAGCAAAATGCTCTCCTTAGTTACCCAGCTGCATCTCTAAAACAGAGGGCTTGAAGGCCATGAAATAACTCCAGATACATAGGTAGAGTCAAAAGCAAAACTCCTTCAGAGTAGTAGCCTGCTATCTCACAGCTATGGTTTTTCCATTTCACAAAACCATACTTGCGTGAAGACCTGTTAAAAACCTCTCATGACTTACCCTTGATACAAATGACTCCAGTTTGCTTGCGGAAATACAGCATCCTAGATGAACAAAGCTTCCTGATTATAAGAGTGGGAAGGAGGAGTCAAATGCTCTGACACACCCCTACCAGGCTACTGAGCTGATGAATTGGGTTTCTGCCCACACCCTCATCCTGGAGTTTTATGGAAAGCAGGTTTGAGGTACAAAAAGAAAACACTGAAGGAGAAAAAGGAAAAATTACCCAGTGTAGTCTGACTAATGGGTGTGTGTTGTAGCACATGCCGTGCATGCTCTTGTGGAGGGGAAGAAGCTGATGCTATCAGCTGTTTTCCAGCTTTGTGTTAGCAGCAGAATCAGCACCTCTCAGCACAGCAGCCCCACAGCAGAGCTGCCTGCTCATGCAGGAGAACAGCTGGGAAAAAAGGGGTCTGGACCAACATCTGCGAATGGCCTTAACCACAGTCTCCGGCTTTTCCTATGACTCTGTATGCAGACATCACTAAAAAAAGACAAAAGCAAATGTAACCAGAAGCAAAAAGAGAAAGCCTTGGAACTGTGAGATCTGAGCAGGTCTCTTGGCCAGAACTGCCTTTGGGATGTAGGGATTTATCAAAATTAGATGAAGTCTTACCACAAAGGTTTGCAAGGACTCCTGCATGGTGTGCAGAGATTGCTGCCTTCTCCTGGTGAGCTGGGCAAAGCACAAGCTGAAGAAAGCACAAGAGCCCAGCACAGCCAAGTCTTGTTCTGAAAGGGAGTCTCCCAGACTCCCTTGCCCTTAACATTATCCCATTTTTATGTTTTCTCAAAAAAACCTACTACCTCCGAATCTGAAATATTAAAATCAGTTGCAGAGGCCTCATTGGTTTTATTGCTGCTATACAGAGAAGACCCCACTAAGTTTCCTCCTTCCCAGAAGGTGACTATGGTGTGGGAAGCAACTAATACCTACCAAGGCATCAAGGGAAGCAAAATGAAGAAGGCTTTGGAAGAAGAAGGGTGTGGATGTCTGTTGGTTACTGAAGTGCTGTCTTACTGCCAGGGCAAACAGACAGAAGGGGGAAGTGGATGAGGGAAGTTTCTCTGCCGGAGCTCCCTGCTTGCCGTGACTGCTCTTGGAGATAAGCAGTGGATCAAGAGAGACAGCATGCTTGGCTCGGCTCTGCGGGGCTCTGCTCTGCCCTGCGGAGCCTGGCCAAGCCGAGCGTGTGCACAGCTCCCTGCATGGAGTAACCACAGTGGCAGCCAGGCATTTCAGAGACTGCAGGATTTAGGGAAAGAAGAAATTATAGCATTTTTTCCTACATGTACACTGGAGATGAGACTTTTCACCAACAGCCTTGCCTCACTTGGAGCATCTGGACTCCTCTGGAGAGCCCTACTGTAGGCCACAGTCTCCAGGCTGGCCTGACAGGAGCATGGGATGGCGTCCCAAGGCACCTCCAGCTCATCGCATCCTGCCCATGGTGAGGCCATGGGATCTGCCCTCATACCACAGCCCACAGTCATGACCAGCCACCCTCGGGGAGACCCTCACCCACGCCTGTCTCCAGTGGGATTCTGCTGCCAAGACCGGTTTTTGCTTTGCAAGAGATCAAAGGAGAATAAACATCTCCATCTTCCTTCCGAACATATCCAGCCCAATATACGTGGTATTTTTATTGTGGAAGGGAGCGATTTGTAAGAAGAAATGAAAATCTCCAGCGTGTCAGCTCATAGGAGCTAATGATGTTTACACAGACATACCACACTGATGGAATAGTCCCAACATCCCCTTCTCTGCGAGGGGGGGGCTAGGGGAAAAAAAGGGGGGGGTGTGGATGAAAAAAAAGGGGTGGAGGGCTAAAAAAAAAGGGAAGAGAGAAAGGGAGAGACAGCGGAGAGAGGAGTGACCCAGGCTCCCCTCCCCCGGCTCTTTCCTGCTCAGCAACCTGTACTTGACCCTCCCGAGCCTGGCTCTGCTCAGTCCCCATCCCGCCCCGCCGGAGCCGCAGCGCTGATACCAGGCAGCTGATGCGCTGCCTCATCCAAAACACACACTTAGGGGAGGCGGAGCGCTCACGCAGCGCTCCGGAGGGACACGGGGGGGGACATGGAGAGGGGACCGGCACCCACCTTCCCCCCTCCCTCCTTTGCTCCCTCCCTCCCTGCCTCCCCGGCCGGACTGGGACGGGATGTGTCGGGCTGCGCGGCCGCCGCTGTTTGCCAGGCACTACAAGCGGGGGGAAAAACTGGTCCACTTCAGGGTGGAAATATTTCAAATGCTTCTCAGGATGAGAGGGAAGGAGGGGAGGGAGCCTCCCCGGCCAAAATTTGCGGGAGGAGAGACCGGCTGCCCCTGCCCGGCCCCCAAGGCATGTTTCCCACTCCCTTCTGAAAGCCAAATTCACACAGTTTTGGGTGGGGAATGCAGCTGGTGCACCCTGGGCACTGGGAGCAATGGGTGCTACTGGCGCCTTCACCTTCTAGGTATCCTGCTAGAGGACAGTTGTCTTCCCGGCTTGAGGGGTGCTGGAAAGGGGTCCCAGAAGCCCATACACGGTTGTAAAAGGCAGAGGAAACAGAAGGTGAAAGGTCTTGGAGCTCAGAAAAAACCCTCAGAACTGTCCTTTATGAATCAAATTTTCATGTTGTCAGAGTTTTTCAGCGTTGCTCATTCCAAGTTATTGCAGTGTTGTCTGATCCCTGCTGTCCACGTTGCTGCTGTGTGTTAGGAGCGTGTTAGGAGCTGGAGTGGCCACCTTCTACCTGCCCTGACTGTGTTTTCCTCCATCTTTGCGCCGGGGAACAACTGTTAAAATGCATTTCCATGAGTCACAAATTCCACTGTAACAGATTTCTTTTTAAGTGCCTGCAATGTACACAGTTTCCCTGAGTTTTTCCACAGATTTCGCAGAGAGGCCTAGAGCGAAGCCATGTTAAAAATCTTTCTTCCCTTCTTCCTTCTTCCTTTTTCCCCAGCCTGGTTGTTTCCTGAAGTACAGGCTTGCTTTTAGCAACAGACCAGGTTGCTCTGGACTGACCTATTTCCTATGGAGCTGATTCAAAGCCCCTGGCTGGGTCAGGGCAGCAATGGAAATTTCAGACTGTGCACAAAACAGAAAGGCTGCAGGGAAGCCAAAGTGACAATGAGTTTATTCTTAAAATAACATTACGGATAAAACTGCATGTAGTAGTTCCTTGGCTGCAGAGCTTTACACGTAAGTGTAAGGTAGCTGCTGAATCCTTATACATAACTGAAAATAGCATTGCTGCTCCAAGCAGCTCAGTTTGGAAGCTGTTCACAGGCCCATCTTTTGAATGGCACTGCCGGTAGAGAAATTGATTGGAAAGGGTGTGTTTGTGTACAAACCTGTAATGATTTCATCCAGAAAGCCCCTTTCATCTGACCTAGCTCCCATGATGCAGTGTAAGAGCATCAACTGTGTGAGTGGGAGATAGCTGCTTTTCCACTCTGAGAGCTGGAATGGTTGTCAGTCTCATGAGCTTTGGAGCTGGGCATTATTTAATTTCTCTCTCTCTCTCGGCTTTTATAGAAAACAGACTTAAAACCCACTCTCTGTCTTGAGTTACCATTGTCTCAGCACATCCCTGGAGACAGCACAAGTGAAATGTGAGGGAACAAATAGCTGCAGAGACTCTTGCTGTGGTGTCCTCAGTCCGTCCTCCTGTGTGGCCACAAGCAAGTGGCTGTGAAAATAGCTGTTGAGGGAATTGCTCAATGTACCTAGTTTTTAGGATAGGGCTGAATGATTCAATATTCTCTGAAACCAAGAAGTTGCCCTCAGAATTCAAGTATGTCCTGTGTTTAAGACAGTGCTGCTGAAGACTGGTAACCACATAGGGACTCCCATTTGTGAAACACCACAGAGGCACAGGGTGCTGAGTTTCAGTTTTGGTGCAGGGGATACAGCCGTGGTAGCTTTACCCTGGTAGGCTGTCCATTACTTTTTCTAATCTACCTGAGCCAGTGCCCCTACACACATTGCTGGGGAAAAGCTTTAGAGCCTGGCTCAGGACAAAAGAGCAAACTCATCTGCCACAGCAAAAGAACGGAGCTATTATTTTTCTGCTCTGGAAATGTAAGCAAATATGTGCCGAATGCCCAATTCTGTGATTGTAACCATTATGCTCATGAATGCTCTTACAGAACTAATGCAGCTACTGGTATCCAGACCTCTGTCTGTGATTTAGTGTCCTGTAGCTGGGCCTTGCACTTCTGTACAGTTCCCCTTATCCACAAGCCTTCCAGTTTTTCAGATTTCTAAGCAAATATACTCCAGAGTAAAAAAATGTCAAGTAGCCCTATTTTGAAGGCAGACTCTCAGTAAGACCCATTCAACAGCAGATAAATTGAAGTGTTCTGATTTAAATCAGTTCCCAAAGCTCCCGATTCTCCCATCCTTAGGGATGCTGTATGGCATCTACTCATGTGTGCTGTCCTGGTGGTGTTCTCATCAGTGAATGGCCTTGATTTTGTGCTCCACCTGGAAACAGGTAATATCACTACACCTTTTCTCACGTAAGATGACATCATCCTGAACAAGGAATATGGAAACAGACAAAAAGCTCCTTATTAGAGAAAAATACTCACACATCTAATTTCTGTCCTGATGAAGACCTTGTTTTCAGTGAGTAACCTGATGCTGATTGCTGCGTGGATTATTGTAATGTCTGCATGCAAAAGCTGAGGAGTACCTTGTTTTTGCCTTCCCTCCTCCCCAGTTTTTCCCCACTTTTACCTTTGTCTTCTGTTCCTTTTGCTGGAAGTTCAGAAGCTCAATTGTAGCTTACACTGTTGACATTACGTGTTTGCCAAGTTTTGGTATTCCAGCTTTCACGCAGCTTCAGTTTCATTCAGTTTCCCCTATGTGCTTTATCCCTTTTATCTTTGGCCTTATTAATGCAATTGCTCTGTGACAACAGGTGCTGGAAGGTGTTCAAGGGGGCTGGAGCAACCTATGTTTCCCAGTGGCTGCTGAATGCTGCCTCCATAGCAATACCGTATACAAAGAGGATAGAGCATGAGAGCCTGTGCTGCTGCTCTGCCCACTCCTCATGCAGTTACCCAGCTAAGCTATGCTTCTGGCAGGGAGATGGGTGCCTTCCTTTGGCAACTCAGCCAGCCCTGCTCAGGATACCCCAAATCAGCCCAGCAAAGCAGACTCTTCATTAAATAGCAAGCAGGCAGGTTTGTCTTCTATTTATTTCTCTTTTTATCCTGCTAGCAAGGGATCATCAATATGCAGACAGTATCTAACACTCCCAGATAAACTGCATCTGTACAGGCTCATTCAGACACAGGCTATAAATACCCGTCGCCTGTGCACAGATTGCTGCCACACTCCCTGGTTGCCTCTTCCAGAGCACACTTTCCAAAGGGCTTTTGGAAAGATCCTTGTGTGGTGCCCAGTCCACCCTGCGCCAAGACCTGAGAGCCGTGATTAGCAGCCTGCGAATGCTGCTATGGCAGAGGACCAACCATTTACCTTCTCAGTTTTATGCCTATATGGTTACAGTGCTGTGGTTTAAGTAGGTTCCCCATCAACCGGGACATAAATTACAGCCAGCACTTTGGCATGGCACTCTGGAGCCATTCAGGGCATTTCCCTTTCTAGACATTTGTTTCCTCTGGTGTAACTTGCTAACGTAATGCCTTCCTCCTTCCCACTGCCCTCAACTTTGTGTTAAAGACACTGTTAACCTGGTGCTGCCCTTCTCTTAATCCTGACATAGAAAAACAGAGCACCACGTGAAGGAAGAGTTAAATAATTAATTTAGAGGTGTCTAATTTTCAAAATCTTGCCTAATCTGGCTTTCCAGTTTAGCATTCATTTTCCCCACCCTTTGTATATACCAGTTTCAGCCCTTTATCTCTCCCACTTCTAAATATTTTACTGGGGTTTTGTTTTATACAGCTGAGAGGAATGCTGTTCTGATAAAACAGGGCTATAATCTCCTCAGGCTGCATTTCCTTAGTTCCCACTCTTCATCTGCAGCTTTTAAACAAAAAATCTTTACTAGATGAAAATAAAGACGGTGAATTTCAGTGGTACATTTAATAATTCATAAATCAAATGAAGTTCAAACAGGTTCAAAGTTTAAAAGTTTAAAAGTTTTGCTGAAGCTTTAAAGTTTAAACTGTCAGAGACTTTGACAAAAAACTTTTCCTGTCTGGAATATTTAAGATTGTTAAACTATATTGCATGCATGGCTATTGCCACATCTTTTAAACCAAAAAGTTGTCTTCTAAAAGAATATTGATTTTATGTTTTCTTTAAACAACTATTCCATATGCAGCATAAAGAAGCATATTTTGAGGGTAAAGAAGATCACAGCTATATAACCTGCATATTATACATACTTTTTTTCAGGCCAACTTACTATGGCCCAAAAGAAATCACTTGATTTATTAATGCTGCTACATGCTAGAGGGGTAGAAAAGGTCTCCTTTTAATGGCTTGGCCATTATGAAAGAAGAATTCAGGCGAGTGTACACAGCTACAAAGTCTGAAAAGTATTAAGTTTTATGCATTTGTCCTTCCAAACTTTGGAAAACACACTTGATTCTGTTCTTGCTTCTACCAGTATCAATATCAAAGCCAGAAATAATGCCACCAAAACCAGTGAATTTGTATGTGATGCTGTTTATGCTGACTTGATTTCATTAATGTGTTCAAGGATCTCTTTATTCATTTTTTTATCATTCCCAAAGAACCCAGAGTATTTTCAGAAATATATTCATTTCATTCATTGCATTTCTGAATACAATTCTAGTGCAAAGCAAGATTCTGTGAAATAAATATGTTATAAATAGCACATTAGACAGATGCTTGTACCTAAAAAGAGGAAAAAATTTCCCTTGTGGAAAAACCTGTGTGGCATCAGAGGAAATTCACCCACATGCAGTGGTTGTAGCCCAGGCACAGCTATAAGCACCACCAGTATGCCTACAATTAGACTTTTTTCCTTCAGTATAAACAATGCACACTCTGTCATTATTAGCCTCTGAAATTAATTTAGTTTTCATGAATGAGCTCAAAAAGTAAGCTGTTTGTTATAGTAAAAGCAGAAACATTAATAGCTTTAAATGGCTTGAACTGATAATACTCTGATAGATGGGGTAAATAGAAATAGACATTCTATGTCCTTTAGCTTCTCAGGGAAATCAGTATTAGAGAGAACGAAGTGAGGGAGAAAGCAATCTGTGGTTCCTGATTTAGCACAGGGTGGCAGTAAGAAATGTATTTCTCAGGCTGCTTCTGAAACAGAATTATTTTTGATTCCCAGACACAAAGCAGTTGCAATGCAGAGTTCAGCAGAGAGCAGAGTCATGTTCTTCCATCAGTCAGGAATCCCTTACTCCTAATAAGCACAATTTTTTTTTCCATGGTGAAACAGGGAATGTTATGCACATGTCACAAGACTTTCCTCCAGTGTCTTGGACTACCCCACCCGCGTTGAAGTTAACAGTGAATAAAGGACAGTTTCCCAACATCCTACTCCAGTGGATTTTTTTTCCCCCTAGGGCCCATTGGAATAGCGTGTGAATTGTGGTGTGAATAATCTGCAATATATGCTTACAATGTGTTGTTTGGCCTGCCAGGAGATCATTTGCAAAAAGTCAATAAAGAAGAGATGCAAAACTGGCCAAATAAAGTTATTTTAAAATACGTAGTTGTGGGATAGTGTTCACTCAATGCAATTAAGAAACCTTGGGATGCATTCATCAAAGGACTAGGCACCCACAAGTTAAGTGTGTGTAATAGGTAGTAGGAGCAGAACTCCAAATGCAGCGTTAAGGGTTAAGACTGAATCTTCCTATTATGTAGGAATAGGGCTAGGTACTTCCTAAGGACAGTCCAAAAAATATCCATGCTGAGCTGGACTCCCTCTGTGAGCAGGAAGCACTCATACAAGGTGGATCCAAACCCTGATTCGCCGCCTGTCAGCTAAATACATGTTTCTTATCTCACAATTTTGGGCTTAAGTGCTTGAGGTCCCTGTATGCTCATTTTGGAGCTGTCACTTAAGCATAATCACTTGGCAGTGTCTTGGCTGTACTACAGTTTTATCTCATTTCCATGATATTTTAGCATCATCAACTTAGAACTGACTTACTTTGCTATCCTAAATGCCATCAGATTGCTGAATGACTCTTTAATAACTTGCTGCCTGGGAAGAGGCAGTGGTCGTCTTATGACAAGAGTATAAATAAATCATAATTCATTATTTCCGTCAGCTAAAGAAGTCAACATAAACAGGTTGTATGGAGCTTTTTATTTCAGGGACTCCTAACTGGTATGGCCCCTGCTCCAGCTGCTGCTTGCTGGTTGTGTTAAATGAAAAGCCTCCACAAACCCTGCAGCAAAGGGAAATCCAGAAGAAACAATGCTGCAAGATATCTTCTGCCTAATTTCCAGGCCACAGCTCTTTAGGGACCACTCTGCATTCTTCTGGTGGCTTTCCTCTTGGGTACCCTCCCTGCTCTCCTTGTCTGGCAAGAAAAAAGGCTCATTCTGCACAAAAAAAGTGGGTAGGGCCAACCCCAAGAAGGGACATTTTTACCAATGAGCCCTACAGACATCTTTCCTCGTTGGAAAAGGGAGCCCTTATATTCTTTACAGCTTATTTGATTCCTATGTTTAGAAATTGTAGGCAACTTGTGGACAAGGCTGAACAAGAAAAGGGGCCGCTTAGTCCTGCAAAAGGTCCAGCACCAGATTGCATAGAAAACATGAAAATGGCTCTAATCATGAAGAAGTTCTGGCAACATCATTTGGCATGTCTGGGCCTCTTCCTTGTGTATATTCATTGCAGCTCAGACAGGGCTCTCAGGCAGGTCAGGATACAGATCCAGTAAGGTCAGGGTTAGCAGTTTAGAGATGAGTAAAAGGCTCACCCCAAGAACTGTTGCACAGATGACTTTCAGCATGTTGGATGAGAAGATGACTCTGGTCAAGCCTAGAAGAATAAATAAGAGTAGCTTCTTGCGTACTAGCCAGTACCCTGGTGCCAGGCTGCAGAAAAGAGAAAGCAAACGCTTGTCTTCTAGCCCTCAGAAGCACTTTGTTCCCTCAGAGAGGTGTTCTCCAAAAAGCCTGAAAGCTCCTTAATTACACACTCCCTGCTTTTAATGCTGTTAGCATCCATCTAATGGAGCACAAGGAGTATACGACCTAGCCATCCTTCTGGGCTACTGCTCCCCCCCAATCTGAAAGCAACCTCCAGACCTGATAGCTTCCAGCAGATCCCTTGTCTACCTGTGGCAATGGTTTTGCAATGTTTTTTCCCCAGTCACTGCTGTAACAGGACTGCAGGAGCACTGAGAGACTGAGCAAGGAGCCAAAGTGGTCCTTGAGTGGGTGTTTTTGAGGAATTCTCCTCAATGCTACTCTACTCACAGTCACTGCTGCTGGAGTGAGTCTGAGAATGTTCCCTGTGGCCAGGCAAGGAGCAGGAGGAGCTCAGCTTTGCACTCCCTAACTTCACAACGCCCAACTTTTAGCTGACTCCTGGCATGTAAAAGAGTCCAGGGATGGCTCTGTTCCAAACTCAGGGTGGTATTTAAATGTCCTATGAATGGGTTCCATTACCCTAATGTCCTAGCAGATGTTGGCAAACTAACAAGTGTATCTGATGTAGGCTTTGGAGCACTATTGTCTTTTTTGCACCATGTGTTGAGCTAGAGCTGTGCCTTCTGACTACTTTTAATGATGCAAATGTCTGAGGTCCTGTTTTGCAAAGGCTTAGCCCATCTTAATATATCACAGTAACACAGTTGGAGCCTCTGAGTTTTCAGGACAAAAAGATAGGTTTCCTGGAGAGAGTTTTGATTTTACTGGCCTTCTCAAAGGAAATGAATTCTGCATTTTGTAACAATCATCACCACTATACTTAGGTGACAAAACCAAACAAAAACAACCCCCCCAAACATTCAGAAAAATCCATCAAATCTGACAGACAAAGAAGAATACAATGACAGAGAGTTTTCTGGATCTGTCCCTCAATGACAATAAGTCATAAAGTGCCTTATTATACAAGCTTACACCACTGTATTTTAGTAAGGAAATTGGCATTAGGTAATGCATTAGGTTACAGGGGGTTTTATACAGTATGACTACTACAGTGAAACCCTACACAGACCCAAAGACCCCTCTCTCATGAGATATAGGGTGAAGCTGCAATAAGGATTAAAAACTGCATTCTTCTGATACAGCGAATTTCTGTGCATGCTTTACTAGACTGAGCTATCAGAGTGAAAAAGGAGATAGAGATGATGAGCACAGCGGTGTCTAAGCTCTTCCACCAGCAGCCCCCCAGCCTGTCACCATAGGGGCTGGGAGGTGATGCACAGGGAACAGTAGACCTCCTGTGAAGCCATCCTTTCCCAGCACAACTTCTTAGCTTTCAGAAGTTGACTGCTGGATGGGTCCTCCCTGAATCTCTCTAACCCAGACCTGTAGATTACATCCCTCTGTTACATGCTGGAGAGAGCAAGTGCCACCATTTCAGCCTGCATTTCTGCATGAGAGAAGGGTCTCCTTTTGTTTGTTTGATGCTTGACTTCAAACAGGGTGTGTTTGACAAGGGGTTTGCACTGCCAGATGCCCAGGGTTTTTACTGCCTGCTGCAGAAGGGTAGGCAGGTCCCACCAGCGCCAAAAGAGGAGGGGGTTGGACACCAGGGTTGTGCCCTGGCTTTCTGCCTGGCCTCAGCCTCAGCCACATGCAAGCTCAGGAGGTGCTCATCCAGCTCCAAGCTCAACTGGTTCATGAAGCTAGACCACTAGGGTACTATTCACATTATCTGATTTCCAGCCTAGTGGGAGAAGACAGGATGGACAAGGCCTGTCTTAGGGCAGTTTGCTGCTGTGGAAATGTAACTTTCATTATAGAAATGTGATAGTTATCCCCTATTCACTTTTTTTCACATCAGTCACTTTTCTGTAGTCTAATGTAATCTCTCTCTCTCACTTGCCTGTGTTCCCACTGGATGCAAATAGATTTCCAAACAAAATTCTTCTGAAGGCACATTGCTGGTTTAACCTCAGTGCAATACTGCCAATTTTAGTGACCTTTGTCCCCACATGCTGAAAATAGCCTCCTGAAATCAATGGGATTCCCTGCAGAGTCGTGCTTTCTCCAGCCTTAATCAAGATCTTGCTTGCAAGTGCTACAAGCAACCCCAGACATCCAACTGTGTGACCTAGCTGAAGCCAGTGACACAGAAATAGGGGTGAGCCCTGGAGCATGCTGCAGCCTTTTCTGTCATTGTTGGTGCTGTGCTGTGGGGCCTCATCACTGCTGCTCCAGAGAGAGTTTGAAGATGGGGTGTCACATGTGTGCAAGAAGCCTTTGGGCGGCAGGCTCTATTTCCAAGTGTAGGAGATAGAAAGAGCCCAGATGGTTCTCGGTCTCATTTTTGAGCCTGCAGCAACTTCAGTATCCTTCCCTCCACCTTTTTAATTACCAAAAGAGAAAATCTATTGTGGAGGAAACCCCTTTTCAAAATCACAGTGTGACTTCCCAGGTTTCCCAGCCTTTCCCTGCAGTAACTGTGCCCCATTGCTCAGGGCAGCTGGATGGAGAGGAACTTCATGAACTTCACATGTAAGAGACACCCCTGAAGCCTGTGTATCCCCATAGTCTATCCCTGGTTTTTTTTCAGGAGAGTTTTGCCAGATCTCCTGGGTCAGGGCCTGTGGTTTTGGAAGAGGAAACATTATTTGTCTCATAATACAGACATCAAATACAAACAAGGGAGCTGCAGTTCCTGGCATGAAAGCTTTTTGAAGCAATTTACTATCCAACATCCTTATAATTAATGAGGGCTATAACCACTATTTTTAGCACAGCTAAAATGAACTATAAGTTATTAGAGAAAACCATGTTGTGTAATATGTGACTAATGTATCATTTTACCAAGAATTTGTATTAGATTGCTGAAAATTGCAAGGAAATGATTTCCAGAGTCTTCCAACTGCTCTAAATGCTCTTTGAACATACAGTAGAATGCAATCTACAGCTTAGCTGGCTTGACTGGCTAATTATGTCAAAGCCTTCAGAAAACTAAATTATTATGATGTAAATCCAGCCTACATATTGCAAGAAAGCGGTGGCCAAATGTATTTTAGGTGTGACAAGATTGAAGTCACTGAAACGAATTGGGGCAAGTGGTAGAAAATGGAAATGGGAGAAGATTGCCAGTGGCAGAATTGGTTAAATAAGATGTTCCCTTTAATGAGGGGATTAGCCAGGCTGTTAAAGCCTGCCTAGGGCAGGGCAGGGTGGTGCGGGCAGGAGCCCTGCACTCCCCACTGCAGCCTTCAGCCTTTCCCTGGGCATCTGGGAGGCATGGGTAGCAGGGAAGGAAGCTGCCAGGAGGGCTGTGGGGCGCTGCTATCTGTACCAGGAGAAAGCCACTGTTGCTCAGGGTAGGGTTTCCTCTCCCAGCCACTGCTGAAGTAGCCTAATATCTCACAGGGTTTGCCTTTTATCTGCTTTTTGCTCAAATGCACTGTCACACATTATTGAGCATCAAGTGCCGGTCTTGGTAAACGGAGAGCCAGAATGTAGCTCTCCTGGTGTCTGACTCATCATTGTAACACCAGCTTCCCAGATGCATGTCAAAAGAACCCCAGCAAAACCCCCACACATCACTCCCTTTTCTCCCAAGTAACATCCTTCTTTTAAACAAGTAGCACAAAATCTTTTTGCTCTTCTCTTGAGATGGGGCACATGTTTTTCTACATTATGATGCTGTTTTCTTGTCTGGCAATGTCGTACACACTGTCACAGCTATTTGCTGTGCAATTCTATTCATAAAAGTCAGCAACCTGTTGAAGTGATTAGCCATATTTGCTTAAGAGATGCCCAGTACTGGAATTGCTGGGAGGGTGCATTACAGGTTAGAGTTACAATATTGACCAGGATCTGGGGGGAAGCTTGTACAATCACATTAGCCATTCTTATTTATGACTCCTAACCTAGTTAATCTGAATACAACCACTCCTAGGAGATATAGCTAGGAAGTTACTGTGTATAAACTGTACGTTTTATAAAGTTTATGTGCAGTCAAGTTGAAGATGGAAAGATGGGGGTGTGGATCCTTGAGATGCAGATTACTTCAGCTGCTAGGCAAAAGTGCTGGCGCTGGCTGGAGCATCAAGTATCCCAGCCCAGACATCAACATGTTCTTGAGAGAGTGCTCCAGTAAGCAGTACAAGGTCACCAGCGCTGGCTTGGTGCCTCACTGCTCAAAGGATTTCCATCTGTGCCAGGAGAATTCTCATCTACATTTTCTGGGTGCTTCCCAGTCAGGTGGGAGGCCAGAGCACAAGTGTAAGAAGCAAAACATGCCGGCAATCTATGTGGCTCTACCTTCACCAGAAAGTAAGGCAAAGGCAGAAAGACCAGGTATTCATTACGGGTGAAAGAAAAAGTCCCTGTGGTGGAGCACAGCTCTCAGAACACAAACTGGACAATGGAAACGGCAGTGGGGTTTTCCAAAGCTTGAAAGTAGCTTAGCAACATGTATTTATTTCCTGTTTTAGAAAAGGTGCTATGAAGGCATGGATTCCTAGGAGGTGAATCATATACAAAAGACACACATTGTTTAGCTTTGAAGTTGCATGCAGAATATCAGTAAGATAATTCAGCATGTGCTCTCCTCCATTCATAGAGGTCTGGCATGTTGGTCACCTAGCACGTGTGCATTCAAACACAGTATAAAGATGGGAAGTCCTGAGAAAGAGCATTTAATGCGTTTCCCCCTACATTTCTGTTAGTGGCATGATAAGATATAGATGCATCTTACAGAAAAGTAAATCCTGCCCAAGATACTATATTGGACATGAGAAAATTAGAGGTTTCCTCTGTGTTCCTAGTTTAGTAAGTACTCATGTAATAACTTACTTCCAGGAGTCCCAAATCTAAACAAGATGTTTGTTACAGTCCTGTTTCTCTTTGGGAAAATATAAAGCTCAATGATTCAGGAGTTAAGTGAATGATTCAGGGTGCACAATGGGCATGGCTGCGCTTGGTGCTCCCTGGTGGCGGTCCTACCACAGCGGGTGGTTGAGCTGCGGGACGCTGTCAATTGGCTGACAGATGGCAGGGATGCTGAGAGGAAGCAGCACTGCTTGATCCAGGCCCAAACTGTGCAGGGGCCACAAGCGTCTATTGTAGCTCATGGAGGGAAGAAGGAGGCCGCTAACCCAGGAAGCTGGGAAACAGCAACAAAAAAAAACTAACAAAAAAAGGAGGAAGAGAACAATTGAAAGCAAGGGGCTTCCTCCTAAACCTGTTATACCCATCCAGAACTGCTTTTGCTGTCCTGCAGGGGATTAATGAGGTAATACACTCGCACCAGAAGCAACCGGCTGATGCACTGCTAAAAGAAGATCTCTACTGGGGCTGCCAGGAAAAAGCTCAGCTTCAGTCAAATGCTCTGACCACACCACCCAAGTCTTGGAAGGCAGACACAGGGACTGTGAAAATGAAGACCCTAGGCCCACTGTAGGAAAGGATCTGTTTTGAGACCATCTCAAGAACCTGAACGTGCACAAGTCCATGGGACCTGATGAAATCCATCCATGGATCCTGAAGGAGCTGGCGAATGAAGTTGCTAAGCCACTTTCCATCATATTTGAAAAATCATGGCAGTCAGGTGAA